>JAHWFP010189682.1:40105-92939 GCA_023313725.1 Lithobius niger | reverse complement strand
CCACGCCGAGAACCATGTGCGTGTTTGGAATCCACGCCGAGAACCATATGTGTGTTTGGAATCCACGCCGAGAACCATATGCGTGTTTGGAATCCACGCCGAGAACCATATGCGTGTTTGGAATCCACACCGAGAACCATATGCGTGTTTGGAATCCACGCCGAGAACCATATGCTTGGGCATAAGAGGATTTAATGGTTGGCGTTTCTAAGAAATTAGTACGAAAGGAAGCATGATAGTAAACGTTTTATTAACTTGAATTTGATTTCAATGGCCGTTCAAAGATAAGTATGCCTTTATTTTTTTGGCTCTTTGAATTGTCAAAAATGTCAAAAAAAATGACGATTTGAAGCTCACTGCTTTGCTGTGCTCGATAATTGCTCATAAGTTGTTGCTAAAATTAACTACAATAATTATGGAAATTATGACGTATTTGTTATGTTTGTCGGTAATTATTACGTGTAGCTGAGGCGATCACAAAATGTTATCATTTGCCTTACATGCGTTATCACATTGGTCTTTCACTTGGCAACTTGGGTTGGCCGAAACACGGTGTAACGTATTACATATTGGTTCTGGAAACGAGCGTTCGGATTATGAAATCACAGGTTGCAAACTCGAGCAGTTCCCATGCATCAAAGACCTAGGGGTATGGTTTGATAGCCAAGAAGCATTGTGAAAACATCACGCTAACGGTCAAATATTGTCAGGCGATGTTTCACTTCTGGAGATCAAAGGACTGTTTACAGCCTTCTGTGCTTTTGTCAGACCAAGTTATCTGAATCTTAATAAGGATGTTGATCTGGTTAAGTAAGAGCAGCCTTCGTACACTAAAAGAATGCCAGATCTATCACAATTGAGCTATCATGAAAGACTGAAGATCCTGAGAGAGAATTCCTTTGAGCTACCTATGTTGAAGAGTAACCTGCCACTGACCTGCTTGTTATTACATGAGCAGTACGATGTGAACTATGGTCATTTAATTCTCTCAGCTCGGACGATGTGAGCATGGGTCACGCAATGAACTGGTTGAACCTAGGTTCACTTAAGACTAGAACGAATTTTTTTACATAGTGTGTGGTGATGGCACCATCTCTTGCTGTATTTAAGTTCAGGCTATGCAACTGCAACCCATTGCTCTTAAGGCATGTTAGAGTGTAATTAGATTCTTGTAGCTTAGTAGGCTTGGTGTCAGTGAACCTCCATGTCCTGTTGCCTTAATGTGACAAATTAAATTTTGTAGCCCCTTTTTTCATTAGACTTTTAAAATATTTTTCAAGTTTCATGTTCGTGGAATTCAATTCAGCATTCTGTGGCTGTCAGCCGACCAATCAAGCAATTGGAAAATATTTTTGCTCACTGTTCGCCGTGCACATTAGAAAATGATTATTTTTCCATCTGCTTGGTAGTCGTCTGTTGAAGTAAACGTTTTAGAGACCGTTCCGTGGCATTACACACATATGTCACCAATAAAAGCTTCAGAATGGAAATACCTCAATTATTAATACACTATAGACTTAAATTTGAACAGGCATTTATTTATATTTGATTTTGGTATTTTCAGTGTGTTTACAGGCAATAGGAAATGAATAAAAAGCACAACAAACTGCAAAGCAACCATGCTCGCATTCTAGTTTATGTAGTTGAATGTACACGTTGTGATGACGATGGTACGTGTACGAAGTAAAAGATATAATATATTTCTGTAAGTTTTTTAAATCCATAAACGTGGTATCACATTAATTGGTTGAGAATTACAGCTTAATGTGAAAACTGCAGACACCTCCATCAAATGTGGAATGATCTTGCACCAACTTGGCTTATGGCAACAGTAAGAGCGACCATGGTATGCCCAGTATGGGTCACATGTTTGTTAAGAGTTCAACGGAAAATGGAACCCAGTTTTACTTAATTTTGTAACTAGCCATATCGTTCATTTGCTTCATTCACTCTATTAGCATCGATCCGTGCTTCATGTAATTTCTTTGATCCAAAGATCTTCACAAAATTGATTCACTGATTACTTCAACACAAACGAATTGCAATTGTTGCTCATATTTCGTTCACTACATTCCTCAGCACACTTGCATTTCACCTACATTAGTGAAAACATACTATCTGTTTGTTTCTTTGCACATTTGTAGACCTACTCTTTCAGAATAAGGTCCTATGGAGGCTAAATTTTTAGGTCAAGAGTGCAAAGCGACAAACGCACTGAAAAGATTTAGTTTACATGAAAATCGATCCACTTCCATGCTTCCGAAACACTAATGTTTTACACCTTTTTATAACCCTTTTTTTGTGCATCAAGTCATTTGAAGTAAAACCAATTTCAAGATCTATATGCAGTATGATGAAAAATATGACGTGCTTTTAGGATATTTTTTGCAAACAAGTTTCTTTTTGATAAGTTTACCTAAACAGCAACTTTGCATGACTTAACTTTGAAGTCATGAGCAGTTATTAAAGCAATTTTCCGCATATTTGAGGGTCAAAAAAAATCAAGTTTCAGCGAAGAAAATAGGCCCAATGGAAACACAATTATCTTTGATTTGTTGATACTCTCATCTTTGTAGTGCCTTAGTTCAACAGAAATAGAATTACATGCACACACACGCGCGCACATGCACCCCGTAAGTTTTTAATTATGTTGATACAAGCTGTGTATTATTGAAAATATTGACTTTTTGTTAGTCTAACACTTTTTAGGGAATCTACCATTAGCCTATTTTTATTATTAATTGAAATACATGTACGCAAAAAAGATAAAATAGAGATCGGAAGTTAATGTCATTCAGTGAATTATAGTACTGTGTACGTCACACTTATTTGACTCTATTTCGTTTGTGCAGTTTTAAATGTTTAACTGAACAAGACACACTATTCAAATATGCTGAATATATCCAGTGCCGCAATGAAGGGGATGCAAAGGGTGCAATGCGCCTGGGTCCAGGAAGAAAGGGGGCCCTAAATTGAAAGTAGGTGGCCCAAATTTAACATAAATTGAATTCAATCTCGCCATTGAATCTAAAACTGTTTAATCGTTGGTGGCTCTACATCTTTCCCTACGTATCCATTTTGAAAAAGGGCTAGTTGTCGTACTAAATATGTCTTCCGCGAAGAATGTCTAATTGAGATCAGGGGAGGGCACGGTATGATACCTCAATTTGGATCAACAGCATGCTAAATTATTCCAATTATCAATGGAATAATTTTTATGCTGAAAAAGAGATTTATTAGGTTACAACAAAGCCTTTAGCATTTAGCTACTTAAATATCAATTCCTCAATGTCCTGGCATCAGATGCAGACTGGCCGTTAGATAAGGGTCACTACTCCTGATAATTTTTTTTATCGAATACGGTTAGTTTACAATTTTTTTTACAATATTGTTATTTAAAGTATTTTACAACAGTTTTTATAAGACATTAGTTTTGAGTAGAGAAGAAGCAGAAGTGTAAGATGAAATCTACAAAACGACAGTCCAGATTTTTGCGGGTTCAGAGGTTCCTACTGTGGATGAGAAGTTAGTTTTATCAATTTGACACAAAACTTGGGACCTAAGTGTGTACTAAAAAAAAGGCTTAAATTGTTCTTTGGCATTCGTGAAAAAACCATCATAACACACGGTAACTAAGAGGGTTATACTGTTGAAAAAAGGTTTAAAAATAACTTAAATATTTCGGCATAACTAGATCACAATTGAAGACCTCTAGGGAGGAACGATCAATGTCCATTTTCACGAAAAATGAGGTGGCACTGACATCGTGAGACTATAAACTCATGCGTGCATATCTAAAATGATCAGTCTCCAGGAACGCTCAATGTCCCCAAAGTTCTCTTATGAAAATCTACTGTAATGGGAAAATTGACATTGATCGTTTTTTTTTTTAGCTCTTCAGTTTCTCTTTCTCATTTTTTGCACTAGTTAGGTCCATTTCAAATTCAACAAAAATATTTTTCTCTTATATTACTGGCTACCAAAATATTTATGGTCATATTTATAATCATATGATTTGAATATATTAACTGTTTGCCTTTAAAAAATATTCTTGTTACTCACGTTGACCTCTGTACAGTATATGTAATAAACCTTGGAGCAGAATTCGATTAAGTACAGTGAAAGGGACAAAAAAATCAGAAAATAACAAATTATATTTTTACGCAGTATTACGGGTGCATTTTCTCATTAAAATTAATGAGAATGACAAAAATACATTGGCCTAACTGATCAGTTTTGACCATTGACAACCATTCTGTGCCTTTCAATCATTGCTTTTGAAAATGTCAAGCACATGCATACAGATTTAAAATATGCAAATGGATTTAAAATCATCATATTTGTAAAAGAATCATGTACACCGTTTAGCTCTGCTTCATGTAACCTGTAGGGGTTGTCATTTCATGTAGCCTATCAGCCTACTTACGATAGCATTGTTACATTTTTCATTGTTTAGGAATTGGTTGCACAAAGGATGAAGAGCGTCTTTGCCAAATCATAAATGAAAATGGGAATTTAACAGGAAACAGATGTATCTGGGGTGGAAATGAGCATTATTGCAAGTGCAACGAAGATTCTCACTTTGAACTTGTGGATGAAGAGTTACAGTGCCGATGTAAGTTTTTTACAAATTAATTGTACTAGTAGAAAAAATTTAAATATATATAGCTTTTTATTAATTTTACATTTAATATCCAGTTTGTTTCAAAATTTTCTCCATATTTAGTCTGGTATCATGCTCGAGAAAATAATGAAAAAAATTTTCTAAACCATCGAGACGGAAATGATTCCTTTCCAAGGTAATATATGTGCAAAATGAAGGGTTACTAGGAAGTCATTATACTAGTAAGAGCGGATATGATGTGTGTAACCTATTCATTCCTGACAGTAGTCAGTACTGTTTTCAATTAATTCTTTCCAGCAAACTTCATAAAATTACTCAAGACAATGTGCAAGTCAATATTTGATTTACAGAAAAAGTAAAACACAAGGTTGAAAAAGCCTAAACTTGTTTGCTTTCATACATGCAGACACTTGTTTCTGCTGCACACGAACAACATCAAAATATCAAACAACGTTCGTTCTAAATCAATAGCAACTGTTTAAAGGTAATGAACCTCCTGACATTTGACTTGACATTTGGTTATACAACTTTTAATTTTCCTAAAATTCGGGCAGCAACTGCCAAACATCCATCTTTGTTCTGACATTATTTTACTTATGCACATTTTGAATTACCCAGTATTGTTATTCATTGCAGCTAATTTTACATATGGTTTCAGGTACAGGAACGCAATCACGTTCTGTTTGCCTTGCGTGTTAAGGATGTGGTAGTAAACCTTTTCAACTTTCATGTTATCGTTCTCTCTATTTCTTTTTTAACTTAAGCTGCTGTTACTGCACAACCGTTGCACACCAAAACCATCATCGTTCTTGCACGGTACTTCCAGTTTTGCAGATAACTGGTTATAATATTCAATATGTTTTTGTGAAAGACATTTTTGTTTATTTCTATTTATGGATATTTATACTGATAGTATCAAATGCTTTCTGCAAATTAATAATAATAATAATAATTTTTAAACTGAAATTAATTTGTTAATATAATAACAACCTTATTTATTGCCAAAGACATTGCTCGAAGCTTCAAGAGCTTGTGTGAGCAGCAATACAACATGATTTATACACTATTACACAAATATTAACTTTGAATGATGAAAGTGTTACATTACATTGCATATAATTATACATATTCATAATTATATTACATGGGCTAACAATCATATCTACCCTCACCACATTGAAAAGGATAATTATCAATTCTGATTCATTAACCAATCCCTGATATGTTTTATAATATTAAATATATATCGGACGGAATATCATTTCATATGGATGGAATAATAATTGCAAGGCATCTTTTACCAAATGAATTTACCAAATGAATTAATAATAATAATAATAATAATAATAATACATGATACATGAAATGACTCGAAGTTTCAAAGAAAACTTGTATGAGTCAACAAATTACAACATTTAAATAATTTTACAAGTATTATTCCTATGCCAGGGATATCTGTACGTTTATTATAATAACAAATATACAGTGAAAAATATATACAATTCAAAAAATTCATAAAATTAATTTACACAATAACTTTTTTAAAAAATAACTACTTTTAAAATGTCAGAAATTGAAAAGAACAAACTAAAGTACGTACATCATTAGCAGACAATTAGTTGTTTGTTGTAATTATTTACCAACACTTCTTTTAAAATTTTCTGTAATATTTCAATATTTGGATACTGCAGCATTTCATGGAGAAATTTAAAAAGATCGTTGGTATATATCACTTTTTCGTTCATTTCTCATACGGTATGTGTTTATCCATAATGGTACCTCAAAATTTGTATCTTAGTTCTAAGTTTTGCTTTTTTTCTATACTACAACTTTTAGGAGTATTTATGTAGTAATTTTTTTTAAATTACCACATAGTCGCGCAATTGTAAAACTGTAAGTATAACATTTTCCCTGTATATTTCACTGGGTTGTTTATTATTGCTTAAAAATAGAACTTTAACGATTTTATTTTGTATCTTTTGCAATCTTTCTATCATGAAGTCTGCTACAAATCCATAAATTTCTAGATCGTATCTTAACTGGCTTTCAATCCAAGATACTATATAATTTTTTTATTTTTTTGGACTTAGAATATCTTTAATTTGGCACAGTTTTGGTAATATTTGTCTTTGTTTTCTTATAGTATTGGTTATATGAGTTTTAAAATTCTAATTTTCGTTAATATAGATTCGTAGGTATTTTGCAGATTGCTTAATTCCTAATTTTTTGTAATTATTGGGACAAACTCTTTTTTCAATATTATCTTTTAAAGTTTCACAATTTTTGTGATGTTTAACAATGTGTTTTAGTTGTTGTTTCTTCATTTTCAGTACTGTTATATTTAATTGCGCAGTTTTATCTTAGCTTATAAATAATTAGTTTTTATACATTCGTTAAATAATTGCTTATAATAATAATAATAATAATAATAATAATACTTTATTAAACATAAAGCATGAGACTCAATGAGTCTGTATGTGCAGATACAACCAAAATAGCAAACGATGTAGTAACATTCAGACATGACAATGCATAATGCACTTAATTTTATATTTTAATACATTATGTACAAATTATAAATATTATATACAATGAAAAATAAAAAATAAAAACTGTAACATAAATTCATCATTGTTCAATAAGCCATGTTTTTATTTTTCGTTTCATAGTGAAAGTTGTGGTCAAATGCCTGTGGTTTTTTGGGATTTTGTTAAAGATTATTAGTACCAGATAGTTATAATTTCTTTAGCCATACGAGTTCCCCATAATGGTACTTTTATCCCGTTATTGTTATTCCTTATGTTACTTTTCACTGGTTCCTTATATTCATTAGAAAAATAATTTTGAACAATAATACCATACTCAAAGATTTGTTTAAAGTTAAGAATGTTGTTTTCCTTTTCGAGTTCACAAGTTTTCTTATGATCGTTAGTGTTAAGCAGGACTTTTAATGCTTTATTGAGAATTCTTTGTAATCGTGCAGTTAAACTTAATAATGTTGACCCATAGAAAGGCTTGCATATCTCACTTGACTTAAAATCCACGCTTCATATAATGTTTGTTTTGTTTTTCGATTTATCAAAAATCTTACTTTATACAACATTGGTATTGATTGCGTTATTTTGGGTATAAAATTGTCTACATGTGTATAGAATATCCTGTTTTTATCGTTGTTCAATCCTAGGTACTTAGTATTGTTTACTTTCTGAAGTGTTTTACACTTACAGTTACTGTTTAAAGACGGGAAAGCCAAAAGCTCACAAGAAATAACTAAATACAGATGCAAACCTATTTAGGTTGCCTTTTGGACTGACACGGCCTGGTTCCAAAGGTCTTGGGTTCGATTCCCCGCTCAGGCAGTCTGACATATAAGTCCAAAAGGCAACGTAAATAGGTCTGCGTCTGTATTTAGTTACAGTTACTGTTGGTGTCACAATTCGTTTCGAACAAAATAATATTGTTGTTACCTGTGGTCATATGAGAAGATCCGATCTGTAAGAAGGTAGTTTTATTTTCACTTATATATAATTCATTTTCATCAAGATAGTGTGTTATTTTATTAAAATTACTCTGAAGATTTTTCATCATGGTTGTTTCACAGTTGTTGATTGATAAATTGAAAATATCATCTGCTTATAATATTCTAAATGTATTCCAGTCAGTTTAATCATCCAAGTAATTTATAAACAAAATAAACAGTAACGGTCCTAGTATAGAGTCCTGTGTTGTATCTGCCACCATTCACTTAGAGATTGTTCATTTCAAACACTACATTTCCTGTTGGTTAAGTAGCTTTTTAAAATGTTGAAAATGTTTCCCCTCAATCCTAATTAGTACATTTTTCCTAAAGTTCATCTTTATATTTGCCAAAATAGTTCCCAACATGTTTACATACGTTGACAACTCTTGTAATGTGATTGTTAATTGTTGTAAGCGCACCTAATGTATTTACTTTGTTGATAACCATACTGGTTTTTGCTGATTAAGTTAAATTTTTAAAGGAAATTTTTTATTCGTTGCGCGAAGTAACATTCAATGATTTTATTTAGAACAGGTAGCAATAGGTCTGTAGTTTTCAAATGAGCTTTTACTTCCCTTCTTGTCAACCAGTCTAATTATCTGCAATTTTAATTTATCTGGCCAAGTTTCATTCTCAATAATAGCGGCAATTAAAATTTTCATAAATTTGGTCGTGTTATCTTCACTTTCTTTAAAATGTTCAATCAAGAATCCATCGTATTCTGTAATATACTGCGAAATTTTCATTGACTATAATTGCATTCAGTTCATGAGAAATTGGTGCAGAAATCATCATCGTATTCCTAAAAACTGTCCTGTTTTCTCCCCTCGTTGTGTTAATGATTCCAATTCTCTTTTTTTCCCCTCCTAGTGTTATTAATTCCAGTTACCTGAATTTTATGAGTGTCTTTTTTTTAATGTTGTTACTGGAGCCGTAAGACAATTTACCATTCTGTTACAAATTCCTTCTTTACTTTAACTTTAAAATGCCGTAGTAATATTTTCACCAATGTTAGTTTTTACATTCTTTTTTCCAACAATTTCATTTAACTTTTTCCAAATATTCTCACTATTATTAAAGTTTTTATTAATTTTTTGGGTAGAAGTCTTGTTTTGTCTTTTATTATCGCCGACCATAATTTATTTTTTCTTTTATGTTATTTAAAAGTTGATTATATACCCATTCTGACTTCATAGTTTTGTTTGTAGGCAGTTTTGTTTGTACTGTTAATAATAACAATAATAGTATTGTTAATAATAATAATAATAATAATAATAATAAAAGGTTAGATGCTGGTAAACACCGGTTTGAAAGGACCCAATGTTGTCACTAAAATTCATTTTTTAAAAAGGGTGTGTGGAGCAGCATTTTAGATAAACGAAAAATATGCCAGCACAAAGGGGTTGGTAGTGGTAGGTTTACACACGGCCAGAGGTTCAATTTTAAAATTAAAAAAAATAAAATAATGAAAATAAAAAAGGTGGCAATATGAAAGAAATTCTCGGTTTGAACGGAGCGGGATGCTCTTTGTCAATTTCGCTAAGTAAAAACCAAGAGATAATAATATAAATAATAACAATTATAGGTTTAGTTCGCAGCAAGCAACGATGTGCTACAAACTATCGTTGACGAGTGCCAAAAGAGTTCTTTGGGAAATAGGCGCAATAAAACTCACTTATTTTATATTATTATATTTATATGATATGACAAATATTTATATATTTTATCATTTACTTATTTATATCACGATCCTTTTGAAATCACAAAACCATGTTTTCTTGGAATGAGCAAATAATAATAATAATAAGGTTTATCCACTCGTGGGTGAAGAGGAGCTTGAAGGGTCTAGCCACCTATAATACAAGTCCTAGTCGTTAAAATAGGTTTAGAAATGGTGTGAGAATTGTCAACCAGGCGAATCGGGGACAAATTCGGGACTCTTCAAGAACCGCCTGAGGGGAAGTCTCTCCAGCTAAATAGGAAAACGTACCACAGTGGTCACAAGAACCCCTTTCTCCAACAGTGAATTCCAACGGTGGACAACCCGGAAACCAAAGAAGTTTAATATGCAGTCTAGCTTAGCCGAGGCAACTGCCAACTTAAGAGAGTGGCCTCTCGTAGCCCTATGATCAAAGCAGGGCATGTTAATGGACATCAAACCACGGACTATCCTAAAGGTCAACCGCAGAGCTACACGCAGCTTACTCAACTCAAGGCATTCGAGCCCGGTTTGTAAAAGCCACACACCATGTGGTACTGTGCAAAGGCTAGGGATTTTCTTTGTGAACCGACATTGGACGGACTCTATTTGGTCAATATCCCCAAGGAGGTAACGTAGCTTGCATGATCCAGCGGCGGTCGCACAAAGAGCTTAAAGGCCCAAGTTTTAACTTTTGGGTTGCCCGATGTGAAACAACACTCAACAATCGCCAGCCTACGATTTACTTTAGAAACAATCATGTTGCAATGGTGAGATGACTTAAGGCTCGAGGTGATGTGTAATTCGACGTCACCTACCTTGGACACTCCAGGAAGAGTCAGGTCCTGAAGTAGATACTGGTAGATGGAGCCCTGACGACTGATATGCAAGATCTGAAACTTGTCATATGATAGGGGCTGTTGCCACAACAAACTCCATTACCGAACACTGCTCATTTCCTCTCAAATTAGAAGTGGGTCAACAGAGGGATCCATGAGTGACACACTGAGCTTCAAGTCATCTGCAACTTAAACTGCATGGTAGATGGACGTTTAATATCATTCAAATAGATCATAAAGAACAGGGGGCCAAGTACGGACCCGTGCAGAACTGCACTAATAATAGGCAGAGGGGCGGAAAAAGAGGTGCCAACAAGAACATGATGGGATCTTCCCTCAAGGATAGCTGCCATCTATTATAACAGACTCCCAGTAAAACCGACCTCGGAAAGCTTCAGAAGAAGATTCACATTTACAACTGACAGGAAAGCCTTACTGAAGTCGAAGTGATGACATCAGTAGGCACGGCGAGATCGAGGACATCCATCCAAATAGATTACCTGCCTGGCAAAAATCCAAAATAGTCGTCCAAAATAAGATCGTTTTCCAAAAGAAAAGTTAAAATTTTGTTTTTATAATGGTTTCCATCACCTTGCAAGGGTAGATGTAAGAGCGATTGGTCTGCACTTTTCGGGGCAGGCAGCGTCGCCGTCTTAAACACCGGGCTCCCATTCGTGTAGGCCAAGTGGAAGGCAGCATGTCTGACTCGAATGACAGCCTGAAAATGAAGAGAGGGGCACACAGATTTCAGTTGCAACCTGTTTGTTAAATAAGGACGAGTAGCCATCAGGGCCAACCGCGCTGCTGTGTCTGTGTCCTCGCAAAGTACACATAACTTGACTAGGAGCATAACCGACAAGTTCACGGGGCTCGTCAGGTACTGTGTATAATAGCCAACCCTGCTGCCATTGTCACAAATCCAGTTTGTGGCAAACATTTCGTTCAGAAGATTTGCCCTTACCGAATCCGAAGTAATACAGTAGGAATTGTGCTAAAACAATTCGGCAAACAGTGTTTTCTACCAGTGTTTTCGTGGTAAACCTGAAACAAGGCAGAAAGGTTCCCTTTGCGTAGCATCCCTTCCTTCCTAAAGCTCCGACACACTGCAACCAGGTCAGCTTACTCTGTGGGGCAAAGGTCACATGCATGTTTGTTTTCGGGATTCAGGAACTCTTTACTTCGTCGCCACAGTTTTAATTATTTTTTGCCAGCGATAGTGATAATGGTAGTGACAGGAGTACGTGATTGCCTAACCCAGAGTGCTAACCCAGGAATGGTGCACAGCTTCGTGTATGTCATCTAAAACACCGACCAGGCTGTCGCATATCTTGTTACACGCATGTTTGCTGGGACCAATGGCCAAGCTTAGTCTTGTGTGTCAAATCTTACATAGGTGGCATTATCTATGCTTTGTAATTTTATTTCCGTTTCCTGTCTCTAGAACCTTATAGAAGCTTCGATTGCCCATAATACCCTTGTCACTTAGCAATAGTCAGGGGTAACCAAACCACATAAAAGCAGCTGTCCGACCATGCAAAATCAGAAAGTTTTCGGGTCAGCTAACTGGTTGGTCCGCTTTAGTTCTCCTAGTTAGGGGGATTTTTGGTTAGACCTTTAGTAGGCCCAATTTTGGTTAGGCTCTTTACACCAAGCCTCAGTTCTAACCCTAATTTAGGCCGAAAGTTCCCCAGCTTCCCTCTCGCATTTGTTCAGTCTAATTAGGTTTAGCTCGCCCACAGTTTGCTATTTTTCGACACAGGCCAACTCAACTGACTCGCCGTGTTCATGAAGCGTGACCTGTTAGTCAACGAGTGCAATAAAAATTTTCCGTTTGTTAAAATTAATTGGGGCGGTCAATATCTTTACAGGGTCTCGTTGTGGGTGTAAGTGCAGTGGAGACGGAAAAAAACACCATAGAGTGATCACTACAATCAAGACGCTCTCCAACCTCAACATCAATAATTAAATCCTCTTCTCAGGTGAAGACAAATGCGAGACAAAAATATATAACATTTGATTTTTTGCCATTTGGTTACTCTACCTAACTTATTATTGCCCCAGTTGCACCAATAAACAGTTTGCCCCTTCATTCTTATGACAGGGATTCCATGCCTGCAACTGCATGGAGATGAAATAGGGCAAGAAGAGATAAAAAGTTTCTTTCATTAATCGTTCCAACAACTGATAGTGCAGACTTAGCCACACGCTATGCTAAGACTGCATCTCTGCGTAAAATTTAATATACACGCAATTTGTATTTTGATTATCGAATATGTTGTAATGTGTCAAATGTGGGCGGTTATGAGTGAAAAACGTCCACCAGGTTTGCAGCTTGTTCTCTTTGCTTCAAAAGTACATTTTTATTGCATTTTTTAACGTGTTGTAGTTATATGTTGCTTATTGAAACGAAGTATTTTAAACTGAACTAAAAGATAGTATTACGATTGATTCCATTCCTATACTGGCTCAATTCTTCCGTCTGAATCTATCAAGGCGCTTTTTGTAACTATTAACTTTTCGCCATACAGTGACACTCACAGTTTTTCAAACTGTACTGTGGGTGGCGATGAAGTATAGCAAGAGAATGATTCCAAGATATCATACGTACACAAGGCACTACTGGATATTTTAATAACTCAATGTCTGCCAAAATTGGTAGTCTTTGTCGAAGGTACAAAGCTCATAAATATTGCGACACTTCTATCTGGCAGGATGCCACTAGATCATATGAAAGGCATTCTTCTTTTGTTGCAGTTGCCTGATTTTTTTTAATAATTGTTTTTTCCTAACATCTCTTTTTGATACTTTTAGGTTCTGCCGCCTTTTAGCAACAAAGCATTCAATGATTATTTGAATTGTTTTCCTAAACATACTAGGGTAACTGATTTTAGTAAAAATCCTTTTTTCTCTCTATTTTCAGACACGAACTGTTTACTTCCACAACGAGCAAAATGCCAAACCCAGCGGCCGGGAAATAGTTGTACAGATTTTGGAGAAAGTTACATCTGCAACTGCAGCGAACCAGGATACACAGCAGTGGAAGAAGGAACTGCTTGTGAAAGTAAAAATCCCTATTTATATGTAATTTTCGCCGAATATGCAAAGGCAGCAAGGGCTTTATTATTCTGCTTTACCATTCCGACCGTGTTTGCTTGTGCATGTGTATGTCTGTCTAGCTAAATTTAAAATGATCGTATCAACCCTAAATTTGGTTTCTGTGTAGATAAGGATCCTTGATTCTGAGGAAATGATCTGAATTTTTTTTCGATTAAGAAAACAAAAATAATGGAAAATTTTCGAGCTAAAAAATGTCATTAAACCTTGAAGTTGGTTAGGAAGAAAACTTAAAATTAAAATAAAATTAAAAAATGTTAAAGCTATTAATGGCAAAGTAAGTTTCAGATTTCCATCATCTCCACTATCTGTAATCATCCACAGTTTTAACAAGCATAGTAGCAGCTTTAAGTTTAGCCCGAAAAATAAATTATTTTAAATTTTTTTATAAAAATCCTATTAAACATAACTGCAGCAGGTAAGAAGAAACATTGTTTGGCATTGTACTCTGAATCAAAAGTAGTATTTTCATATTTTTTCTGTTGCACCAACTTCAAAAGATGCCTCATAACTTTAAAATTTTATAAAACAGCATGTCTAAATAACTGTACCAAATAATAAATTAGTTTTTACCCGTACGCTGAGTATCAAAATTGCTCTCTGCCAGAATATGTTTGCTCAAAGTACACCAATTTGGAAATAAGGCATGAATGTCTTAAATAAATTTTTTTTATAAACAACTATGCAAAAATGGCAGAAAAAATAATAGCTTGCTAACTTTTGTTACACCAACATTAAAATTATGTCTACTATAATTTAATTTTAATGAAACCTCTCCGTAAGTGTATAGAAGAAAAATATTTGGTTTTCAATTCTCTTCTTACAAGGCTCTCTCCCAAACCTCATTTGCTATGGATAATTTCATGGATAATCCTATCATTATGCTTAGGGTTAAGTTACAGGTAGAGTGGGCTCGGCTATAGTAGGCTCGGCTAAGTTAAAGTACGATGTTGCTTAATTGTTTTCTTACTAATATATCGTGGTATATAAGTAGTTTTTGCTTACCTTAAATCTTTCGTGTATAATGCGGCCTACATCAGGCCAGTCGTCAATTTTTAACTCCTAAACTGGAAGAAATATTTGATTGTCAATTCTCGCACAAAAAAATTAAAAGAAAATATTGCAGAGTTCACATTTCCCCGTATGCTTAATGTGTAGCCCGTAAACACCTTTTCTATGATTCATTAATATTATATACATCGACTTCAAATTGTTGGACACACCAATGATCACTTTCTTCAACTCAGTCTCAACTTTCTGTACAACTCTGCTAAACTTAACCAACTTTTCTTTAAATTCTGGGAAGTGTAAAATTCTCCACTTTGGCTATAACAACTGGCTCAACAAATGTTATCTATCTGGCCAGTAGCTAGACTAAGTATCGTTTCCCTGAGATCTTGGTGTAATCGTTGACGATAAACTTAAATTTGATAAACATATGGATAATGTGACTCGCAAAGCTTTCTATAAAGCTCACTATGTTCTACAAATTCTCTTACCTTGCTTCCCACCTCTTTACCATGCTTTTTAAAACTTTTATACTCCCTATCCTTGACTACTGTTCACAAGTTTGTTGCGCTTGTAATTCTTCTCGCCTTGACAAACTTGAAAAGAGCCAGTGTAGACTCACCCAATGGTCCCACCAGATGTCTTTAATATTACTTACTCAGATCATCTTCAGAACCTCCATCTGCCTTCCATACAAGAAAGATTTGATAGAGAAGACGCCATTCTTACCAGCCTCTTCATGCATGGTCTTCTGAATATTGATTATTCCATTATTTTCTTCTCAGACCTAACAGTACTCGAGGACATCACTTCAGATTACGGGGAAAATTATCCTGGCTCAATATTAGACAATGCTTTTTCTGTGAGGTGGTGGTAAACCCATGAAATTCTCTGTCTGTTTCTGTTGCTTCAGCACGCAACCTGTGTTCCTTTAAGGCCCGCCTTGATGCGTGAAGGGGGTAGTCCCTTCGGTTGCTTTTCTGTTGGGTGGTTGGAGGTATCTTTGAGCCTTGCTCGACGCCATATTCTTTTTTTTACCTTATTTTACGATGCTTGGTTGAAACCTCATGAAATCGAACTTGTTTAAAGAGGCAACGTATGTCTCAGAATTTAATTTACGTTAAGTAGTAATGAATAGCAGTCAAACAAACAGAGTTGTTACTGGCGCCAGGAAAATCACCTAGTTTCATTGAGAGATATTCTAAATCTTTGAAAGTTAAGGACTGTTCCAATGGATGATGTTATATTACAATACAAAGAAGTAGACAATTCACCCTTATTTGTCACACGAATTATGAATTAAAAACGTGAAATAATAATAATACGTTAATTCGAAACGGAATTCGAATAGGACCAGACAAGGTTCAATCCGCTAATGTCTGACCTAAGTATACACAAACACAAAACACACTAATTATTGATATAAAAGACTTATAATTTACTCACTCACACATGCAAAAAGCAATCGTCAAATATTTCGAAACAAAAACAAAGGAAAGACACAAGTACAAAGTCAGTGAGAGTGACACCATGAACTTTGTGAAATGTTTAAGGTCGAATTTAAAGCAAATGTGCAAATTTTCCGATCATAATTAAACACATTTTTTTCTGACAGAACCATTTTTCCGTCAAATTGGTCATCGTGAGTCAAAATTCATCATAGGAAGAAACGATTGCTCTGAAATCATGGCAATAAAAGTTAACCATGGGAAGCTACTGCAAGTTATTTTCACACCTCTTCCTGCAAAAAATATTCAACTTTACATTATTTCCACCAGAACTTGGACACCAACACAACATTACGCTTAGCAGCCATAACCGATATGAATGCCTACCATTTCATTAGTTCCTTCTATATCCACCAATTCATTGGTGCATGAACTAGAATTTTATGAGAAAACTCAAAACCATCGGTTGTGTCCACGTTGCTGATCGAACAGAACTGCACCCCGTGACGAGCAAACGCCTCTATTAACGAAAAATTCGCGTGTCACCGTTGACCCCAAGCCAAAGTCTTTTTGGATATATGACATTCCTAAATTGTCGGCAATACTACTGCTCATTCGTCCTTCTCAGAACACTGGCTCCTCCTCATTCTTTATAGAAAAAAACATTAAAAAATAGAGCTCGTGTGTAACTTGGTTTTGGACCAATTCATGTACTGGAAACTTGATGCTGGACTCGACAGTTCCTCTACCCCGTAAAAATGCCTGCATGAAAAGCACGAAGGGAAGTGGCCAGGGAGCCTGAAAAGCACGTGGAAATGGCCCAATTGTACCATAATCATCCTCCCCAAACTCTGATAAAAAAAACTGCAAAAAAAAAATATAGAAGGAAGCAGAGGGATCAGAAAGCATGAATTTACCGGAAGTCTATTCGAAAGAGACTGTTTTCTGTCACTTCCCGAAATACTAGCCAACCTTCAAAGGAAGTGAGAGACTTGTTTCATTACTTTACACTGACGTCATCACTGACAGAAAATGAATCTTTCGTCTCTCTGTCTTTTACGAATTGAATAAGAAATACAATGTTGACAACTCCACTCTCAACAGTAGTAACATTTGAAAGACACAACAATCATCAGAAGTACTGTCATTATCTGAATCTATAACTTCTCCCAGTAGAAATTGTACCATTTGACAAAAAGAGTCACCTCGTTTCAAGCAGGACGACTACACACCAGAAGAGGGAACCAGCACATCACCAACTGGCACCATGTCACAGTCTGATGTGATCTATGCCATTCTTCGAAGACTTGGCATGCTAACAACCACTCAGTTTTTTAAAACAAAGGTTAACAATAACTACGAGCTGACACATGACCCAGAGCTGATGTCAGCTTCAACTGAGAAAACAAGCATCAATCAATTTATCTACAGTATCTTCCAGAACTGGAATTGAGTCCTCACTGCCATCTTGGGGGAAGCCTTTCACGAAACCACATTCAATATAAGGACGTTACTTGGGAGTGGCTCTTAAAACAAAGCATCTCGAACTCAAGAAAAGCCGTTAAATACAAATTACAAAGAATTTGGCAGTGAATCACGAATACTGGAATGTGAGAACGAATAAACAGATACCACATGGAAATCATTATGTGAATTAGTTCAGGCACGTATAAATCAACACTATTAAAAAAATATCAGCTATTTTCCTATTCAATCGTCAGTCAGATTTGATGTCATGGATATTTTTTGTTTGTTCATCACTGTAATCACAGCTATAATGAACACCCTACTTGCAGGATTTAGGAAAACTCACTTCCTGACAGCCATCAACTGGAAACAATTTACTATTTCTTTGGATTAATAATTTATTGATTTTTTTTTCAGTGAAGAGCAAATGACTTTAATCTCGAAACCACTTTACCAATACTCCCCAGCCTGGTTTCAAGTACAGAATCTATCACATCTAGTGACACATTGTTCATAACAAGGTGCATTGCAGGTTCCTGCAAAGGGGTAACAACCCACCACTTGCCACGAATAGTTAAACCCTGCAGGATAACTTGAAATGATCAGAATTATTGTTTTACTTGAAAGCCAATCCTTCGGGGTTTAACGCAAAAATATATTTGGCAAAGCTGCAACTTAAAACCCAGTCTATTATTCCACAGTAGAGTCCTATCCCTCCAATTAAATCAATATTTAACGAAAGCCCATAGCCAACAACTGCAGCATAATTCGACGAACCTCTAAGTTTCTAGAACAAAATCAGGTGATACAAAAAAATTCCTAGACTAAGATCACGCAGTATCATTAACTGAATGACATCAAAACAAAGTTCAGTTGAGCAACAACACGACCCTCTGTCTTCATCACTTCATTGTTTTCAATACCCACGGCGAGTTTACTACTACACGTCGTATGCCTTATCTCAGCAAAGCCCTACCTGCCTGGAGATAGTTAAAGGGCGTTCCACCATCTTTGTAGGTATTCTCATATCTCAAACAGCTGAGTAAAAAGCTTTTCCACTTAAAAAATTGATTTTTTTCATCCAAAGAGGCTTAGTTGTATCAATTCAGTTTCACTTTAAAGGGTGTTAATCTTAAAAATAAATCTGAAAAATTGTTTCGATGTACCAGGAAGAAAAGCTATATTTTGGAAGGGCCCTCCTATAAGGATAATACAAAAATTAATACCATACAAATATGCGGGTTGAAGCGAAAGTCAGGTCACACGCAAATAACTGCCGATATAATGGTCGTGAGTTAATTCTGAAGACATATTTGTAACGTAAGTCAGATATGGGGAAGCCAATGAAGATATTTTCAATGACCTTGAAAAAATCATTCAAGGTCATCTGCATTCTATCTTCCAAATGGCGCAAGATACAGTAAAAAAGTGAATTACAAAGTTGTACGCCAGCATCAAACATGACAAACTGGAAAACAAATTGAAAATCGGAGCATAATTGCAATAGTTATGAGGAAAACAATATAGCAACAAAGTCTTCCCTGAACGTTTTAACTGCCATGCAGTGAAGCATAGGGGCTACCCCTACAAGCGAGTGCTTGCGAGCCATGTCTTTCCTGCAGCAATGAGTGTAGTTATATTTCAGATTGCAGTAAATGAACACGAATACGGATTAGGCTTAACACAACACAGAAAGCCACGTTCGGTATGTGATTACTTTTTGAATTTATATATTTTTTTTTGGCTGAAGCCTAATGCCCTTTTGAGTGATTTCCAGGCCAGTTGCAACAATCACCCCAGCAATGAAAAACCTTTTGCCCTCACTTAAACCCAGAGGTGGGAAAACCCTGGACTTTCGAATTCCCGCACTTTTAACAGCTTCTTAAATCATTATCTCATTACAGATTACTTCCATTAAAGGGTAAATTATAAGTTTATGGTTAACAGGAAACAATTGACAAGATGAATTAGCGTCACTTGCTCATTGGCAAAAATTGATTTATATTTCCACCACCTAGGACAACGCACATACCTGCCCCCCCCCCCCTCCTCTTCAAAACAAAGTACTTTCATCAGCTTTTTTTTCAGGGAATACGTTTCAAGAAGAATGCAGGATAGGCTTACGATCAGTATGTGCCGAAAATAAGGTGGTCGGGTGGTAAAATAGGTTTAAAGGTGTGGGCATTCGTATGCGCAAATAACGTTGTTTTTTTTTGGTGGTGGTTGGGGGCTAATCGTAGCATTATTCAAACGTACATGTTACCGACTGGAAGACTATTGCAATTATGCTCCGATTTTTAATCTATTTTCGCAGTTTGTCATGTTTGATGCTCGCGTACAATTTTGTAATTCACGTTTTTGTCGTATCTTGCGCCGTTTGGAAGATAGAATGCAGATGACCTTGAATGCGTTTTTCAAGATCATTGAAAATATCTTCATTGGCTTCCCCATATCTGACTTACATTACAAATGTGTCTTCAGAATTAACATAGGACCAGTATATCGGCAGTTATTTGTGTGTGACCAGACTTTTGCCTCACCCTGTATAACACTCCAAGAAATATTCCCAACTTTCGACTTTATAAGACAACCCAGAAAAAGAGACTGTTATGAAGGGAAGAGAACATGGTTGATAATTTATCTGTTGATTAACTTGGCTGCTATGTTGCTCAGTAACAGTGAAATTAGATTTCATTTGTCATCTAAACAACCATGCAACCTCTTCAACCATCTCTTTAACAGGAGAGCAAGTCAGATCGGTTCGAGATGTGCTAAAAATATAAATATGGATGCATACCTATTTACGTTGCCTTTTGGACTTTAATGTCAGACTGCTTGATAGGGGAATTGAACCCGCGACCATTGAAAACAAAATCCGAAGCACTACCTCTAAGCCTTATACTGACACGGCCTCGTTTTTTTTCTTCAATCTTCTGTCCGACTGGCCTACACAGGACATACTGTAGCGAGACCCACATGATAGTTCTTGTGCTAGTTGGTCAGTAGGCACGAAATTTGATTTGAATTAACAACGCTGAATCGTAAAATTACAAAATAATGAAGAAAAACTTTCAAATTCTGGAGATTAAATAACCAAGTAAATTTGGTCAGTTTTAAGTAATTAAATAGTTCAAGTTGCAATGAATTTAATGGTTTTAATATTTTTCTCCATCTCTGGCAGAGTCGTGTATCCAGCTTTTATTATCATAGTGAATATCTTATCGATGTAAATCAGTACATATTCATGCATAACTCAAACAATATATTGGAAGAAAGGATACTGCTCAGAATCCAGTTTTACTTCCATATTCCAACTGTAGGTATGGAGATTAAAAATATCCTTATATGTTTTTTTTAGCCTTACTCAATTGATGCAGTCTAATGCTGGTATATAAAGTGGTTCAATTCTAAACTTTATTATAGTTTTGGAAACAGAAGAAATTCCTGCAAAGGTAGGGGCTAACCCGTAGATTCTAACCTGATAACCTCTGTCCAAGTAGGGGCAGCTAGACGTACAACCAAGAACTGAACCAACTCAACGAAGTTTACCATTAAATTCATTACGGATTGTATATTTAATCACTTTAACTGACGAAAGTTACTTGGTTACCTTATCCCCAAGCTTTGAAGTATTTGTTACTTCTTGTTGAGCCTTGTTAATTCGAATCAAATTTAGTGCCCACTGACTATATAGCACAAGAACAATGTGGGTCTCAATACAGCATGTCCTGTGTAGTCAAGGCGGACAGAAGGTTGAAGAAAAAAGGGAAGCCGTGTCAATGGCTGATGACTGGTAGAGACCACGACAGGATTCCGTTTCCACTCAACAGTCAGATCATTTTCTCTGCCTATTAGGCTGAACACTGCCATTATTTCGCATTAAATTCACTTTAAAATATGTTAATATGATTTTCTGACAATTTTAACTAATTCCTATTTTAATTCATGATGTAACTAAATGAAAATGTAACTAACACTGTTTCCCCCTTTCCCGTCTAATTGAATCGTTCCTTTTGCTACAGGACTTGAAACAACTATTTGGAGATACGAAAGAACTACTCAGAGTTACGAAAGAACTACTCAGAGTTACGAAAGAACTACTCAGAGTTACGAAAGAACTACTCTGCAACACGAATGCAGCTACGAAGAAGAGCGTAGCTGCCAATCTGGATACACAGGCAATGCATGCAATGTCGTGGGAAACACTTTCAATTGTTCATGTGATGCAGATGGATTTAAAGTGGATTTGTTTGGTAAAAAATGTATACGTAAGTAAACCTTGTTTTTATTTCCTTTTGTTATAAAACAAATTTTGGCTAACAGTAACTATTACTGAATAAAGACATTAAAAACGACACTAATATGGAATTCGAACATGTGGCTTTTACTGAGAAATTGCTCGAATGAATTTCAGACATTCTTGGGATCCACAGACAACAATGGGTTGGCAGCTACGTGTATCAGATACTAAATGTAAGGTGTTTCGCATTGGCAATAAAAGCCCAATTCATGATTAGTCAGTAACACGTCGTTATTTTCAACATTTTACCAAAGTTAAGGGTGTGAGTGTGTTGATTATTTATGATCTTAAAACAACCAATTAGTTGATTGCTGTCGTAGCCATGCAACATACTGCTATAATTAGGCGCTGTTTTACTTCTGGACCCGTTTCGACACTTCACCAATCATTCAGGAGTCATTGTTAGTCTCTATAGAGTTCAGCGAATATTGCATAAATCCTCCCTTCTCCCCAGGAATTCGTGACAAGTCAAGACATGTGGGTAAAAATCCTGTACATTTTCGTACTTTCTACTTCCCGGTTTATTGCATTACAACCTTTTATTTATTTTTTTTTTGAAATTAGAAATGAAGATCGAACAATGGGTCACCCACTGTAAGCTTCAAAACTTATTTAAACAAAAATGCAGGAAAATTTTCTTTGCAATCCGAGTAATTAACATATAGAATGCTCTATCGTCGATGCTGCAACGGCCCCATCAATTAGGTTTCGAGACAAGGCTAAACATTTGTAATTTATTATCTTTATTACAAATAAACTAATAATAAGAAAAATGCTTTGTTGTATTCTTCAATTTATGACTTAATTATTTAATATGTGGACAGTTATAAGTGGTTATGATGAATCCCAATTTGTTCCCGATGTGCCAAATAAACTTTATTAAAATTACTGCACTATTACAATGAACTATGCTATCGTGGATCCGTCAGTGATATTGAGTATTAATGGGAGCATTGGGGTCATTTAGGGTGCTGCTCCACCTTATCATAATTACTAACAAAAGTAGTCTTGCTGTTGCCGTGACTGAATAAGAATAAACCAAGACGTCTGACACAGCATTTATTAAATTGCTGAAAGGGAATTTCTCTTTATTATTTTATTCACTAAGAATTTATGTTCACATTTTATCCACACTCGATACGAATGAATTCGTTTAAAATTACTGAAAGTAACTGTTCAACACCGATCTTCATAAAAAAGGGATTAAGGCACCTCTTGCTCTAAAGTATTTTTAAAAAATACCTAATTTTCCGTGGGAAATTTCGGCAGCTTTACCAAGTTAAAAAAAAAGGGGTGATAAGCTATTCTGTCTTTAAAACTAATCCTATTAAAAATTCCTAATATTGAATGCATTTTTGAAGTGCGTCGATTTGGTTTCTTTTTGCATCATATACAAGGTCAATGTCCAACACCTCTCTTTTTACGTAACTTGCATAAAATGAGGCCTAATTCATCTGGAAGTACGACTTCTGAAGCGTAATTTATCGTACTAGGTAATACTAGAGTAATACTCACGTTTTGAGGGGGGGGGGGAGATGAGGCTTGAGGGGTATTTCGTAATCAGTTGTCCTATCTATAGCTCGGCACCACATGAATTATAGCTTCAGTCCTTCATAATGTTTGACTGCTTTAGTTCTTTGTTGTGTTGGTTCATTCTTATATACGGGGTGGCTCAAAAGTCTGGAGAAGCCTACTGCCATTAGAAATCTACTTAGAGGAGAACCACGAAAATGTACATACATACAGTATGGGTCGGAGGACATGTAGTGATGCTAGTTGAAATGACCTTGGAATAGTCCTACAAGGTCATCATCACTATGCTAAATTTTTAACTGCACGTCGTAGAATAGAAGTGTGAATTGGAAAATTGTAGAGAATCGTAAGCCAATGCCAAAGCAAACAACAGAATGAAAATCAGACCATTAGAGTAGGAGCTATCCTTCAGACATGTTAACCTTAATAGCTTCACTGCATGTGTTCAGGGTGTCCAGCAGAGAAGTTGCTTTTCCAAATGAATCGTGTCAATGTGGTATACAGCAGGAGATTGTGTGTTTGCTATCCATAAACGTGTGTTGCGATTTCCACGAAATTGGGAAGTAGTTTTCTGAAGCATGCATACGTTGAGTTAAACATGGGGGTGGAGGGATTCTTGAGGTTTCCTGCATGTCATGAAGGAAGTGAACATGCAATACTCATTTGGACAAATAATCCCCCTCTACCAAAACATGCTTGACATGACTGATAATAAAATGAAGTAACTTAAATAATTCCCTTTGCTTTAAGTGACACAACACTGCCTAAAGCTATTAATCTGCCTTCCCCTTCCCCACTCAAGGAAACATTTTCATCCCCCCCCCCCCCACCGCCTCTCAAAATTTAACTGAACTTACCGATTTTCCGATTGTGTGGAAAACGTACTACACGTTTCTGGATAAAAAAGAAAACCTCTTTCTGTATGCCGTACTGCTGCCATAACTTTCGTTTCGTACGGCGCCTTCTTTTCTGGACACCCTGAAGACATGCAGTGAAGCTATTAAGGATAACATGTCTGAAGGATAACTCCTACCCTAATGGTCCTATTTTCATTTTTTTTTTGTTTTGGCATTGGCTTACGATTCGCTACAACTTTCTAATTTATACCACTATTCTACGACGTGTAGTTCAAGTATTAGCATGGTGATGAGCTTGAAGGACCATACCAAGGTCATTTAAACTAGCATCTCTACATTTCCCTTGACCCATACTATATTATGTATGTACATTTTCGTGTTTCTTCTTTAAGTAGATATCGAATTGTAGTAAGCTTCTCCAGACTTGTAAGCCACCCTGTATCTAGACGCACGCTAGTGCGTCGCTATCAAGTAACAGTAGATCATCCCATTGTAGACATCCGATTGTTAAAAAATTGATTGTTAATGATAAAAAGGCGGCTCACAAGTAAACAGCCTGTTAACTGTTAGCAACTGAATGCTTATTTGAGCATGTTGAGGATAAATCTCAATGCGACAGAAATGTTTCAAATTGTGGAAAATGTAAGGGGAAGGGTCAGAGATTCTTAAAAAATTTAAAGGATGAGTGTCCACCAATCATAGAGAGAAAGATGCGTCAATAACGTTGTTTTTATGTTGTTATAAGATTTTTCCCATGTTAAATCCCATAGACTTTTTGCTCATGGCTAGCACAAAATTGAGAAGGCCTACGTACCTGAACTTTTGAACACGGATGCATGGTGATCTGAGGATGGTCCTTTGTTGTTTTGGGGGTTGTAGGGGTAGGACAAATGCATGAGAGGGTTTTGAAATTCGCCACCGGCGAATTTAAATTTCGTTTCTTTTCCAAGTAGCAACTAAAGATTTAATAATAATAATAATAATAATAATCATTTTGTTGCCGGAGCAACAGGTCTGGCAAGGATCACGGGGATCGCTGACTGCCAGCCTTAAAAGGGGCTGCATTTAAGTCGTGTGTAAATAAAAACTAATAATAATAAAAAAAAACCTTGATAGGTAGGGAATGTGAAGGTGGAAAGTAAAAACTAATACAAAATAAAATTCAAAAGCTTGCGTATAGGTAAAAATTAATTTTTAAAAATTGCATGACCAATGGAAAGGCGGGATCAAATTAGGAAGGGTGGGTTAGGATCTCAACTGCCTTACCACCAAGGTTAGACCTGCCAGGGACACAAAGGTCCCCGATGGTATCGCCAGTCGAATGGAAAAGAAGAAGGGTGGATGGCCATTTGTCAAAAAATAAGATAATGAATAAAAAACGTAAAAAATGTAAAGAGTTTAAAAGTCTTAACGTAAGTAGATCGTCACGTAAAAAAAATAAATAAATATTTCGTTGCGAAGCAAGGACAAGGATTGATCACTAATAATTCGCCTAAGAAAAAGCAAATGATATCAGAACAGAAAAGAGCACGGCCAATAAATAAGGCCGATTGTCAATATAAAAATGCGTAAATTAGATGTTATGAAAATTTCTTTTGAGAAAACTTGATAAATCCACTTTATGAAGCGATCTTCTGAAGGAGTTTACACCTTGCAAATTAATTAGATCATTTGGCAGCGCGTTCCAAGCACGAACTACCCTCACTGCAAAGAAATTTGATCGACAGGCTAGTCTCGATCTGGGCACAACAAGCTTGAGATTGTGTCCCCTGGTCCAAGTAATCTCGCTCAGATCAAATAGCGGGAGATGAAGAGACAAAAGTCCTTTAACAATTTTGAAAGTTAGTATTAGGTCAGTCTTCAATCTACGCAGCTCGAGGGAGTCTAAGTTAAGTTTCTTCAGTCGTAAACTATAAGGCAGACGGCACAGCTCTGGGATAGATTTAGTGAAACGCCTTTGGACAGACTCCAATTTGTCAATATCCTTCAGTAAATTGGGGGACCAAACAGGGCTCGCATACTCCAAAATTGGTCTCACATAGACCTTAAATGCCCATAGTTTAGTGTTAGCACAACCTGAGGTAAAAACCCGCCTTACCAGTCCCAAACGACGATTTGCTTGGGCTGCAATGTAGTTACAATGCATGGTTGAACCAAGGTCCCTGTTAAACCAAATACCCAAATCTTTTACTGAGTCGACGTGAGGTAAAGGTACTCCTTGTAAGGCATATTCAAAGTCATGATTTCCCTTTCCAATATGGAAACACTTACATTTAGCGATTGATATTGGCAATTGCCACTGATCAGCCCAATTTCCGACGTAATCAATACTACCCTGTAATGTTTCATGTTGTTGGGAGTTTGAGATTTTTGCATGTATTTTTAGATCATCTGCAAATTTTCCTTGTTGAATATCAAGATTTTCACATTTAAGATCATTTATAAAAAAGACAAAGAGGAGCGGGCCCAACACGGAACCCTGCGGCACCCCACTGATAATTTCTGTGAGTGGAGACACAGTCTTACCCAAAAGTACACGTTGTGTTCGTTTATTCAGGAAAGCAGAAATCCAATCCAGAATTTTAAGCAATAATGGCTTGAACGATCAAGACTGGTCCTTAGATTTATTGTAAAAGCCTGGACAAACTAAAAACTGAACTGTAACGAGGGACAAAATAAAGAAACATTAACTTTGACGTGGATTGCGTAAGAATAAAGGGATGCACGTTAGATGATGGTTACGTAACAATACGAGCATACACGAGCTATTGGGTTTTTTGTTAATAACCCAAAATTAAATGCTTCGCGTTCTGCTGTTTTAGTAACATCGAACTTCGGGGGTTTCTGCATGACTAAATGTGAACGAAATCTTGAAAAATTAAGGGGAAGGAGCAGGTATAAACAAAACAACTGAAAGGGATGCGCTAATTGAGTGTGTGCAAAAATGGGATTGAAGCATCTTAAACAGACGGTGTAACCTTATGTACGTTCACACTCGTGTGAAAGTTGTGATATCCACCCAAAGCCAAAACTGGTAGAAAAACCCGCCAAGTTTCCAAAAACGATCGGCCTTTGAAGGTAGTGGTATCATTCCACCAAGGAAAGGCCGCCAAGGTTAATCCTATTAGCTAAGTTAATCGCACCGAATAATACATTAGACATTAAATGAAAACTTGAAGATAGCTACCGCTAGTAGCAATCTCCTAGTTTTTATTTAATATTCGAACTATTAGTATGTGCGATTAACTTGGCTAAAAGGATTAACCTTGGCGGCCTTTCCCTAGTGGAATGATATCACTGCCTTCAAAGGCCAACCGTTTTTGGAAACTAGGCAGGATTTTCTACCAGTTTTGGTTTTGGGTGGATTTCTTATTAACACTGTGGTCGATTATATCAATGTATTTTTTAATATATATATAAATATCTTCTGATGGAATCAATAGTGGTTATGAATTGCTGAATTGTTGAATACAAGTATGGGCTATGCCATGTTAAATGCAATGAAATAATGAGCTGATTAAATGAGGAAATATTATTCCTGCAGGCAAATGATAAAAATAACATGGTAGCAAAGGTCAACGTTGTGAAGGAAAGTTGAGGATTAAATTCTTCAGGAAAAAACTCTCAGATATTACAGAGTGAAATAATTTATACTATTTGTGCTGATAGGGAAGCACAGTAGGCACGAGATTGCAAGTGAATGATACCGTGCTAAGATCTTGACGAATGTGGATGGTGAGTGAATGCTCGATACGAGGCAGCTGATATAACACATTACTTGACAGTCGTGTATTATGTCGTCTGCACGAGGTGATAGATTTTGATTATTTGACTGTATTGTGATGGTTTTTATAGGTTGCGTTTATTAATTTTTATTTATTTTTACAATCTCTAGAAAGTGAATGCAGTTCTAGCCAAAATAAAAAATGCGATCCATTTGAAGAAGGAAATTCATGCGAAATTGTAGGTGGTAGTCCTCGATGCAACTGTTCAGCTCCTGGAAGCTTTCGTCCGTCATGGCACAGTGAAGAACGGTGCTATTGTAAGACTAGTTCGTCTAACTTTATTTATCCAGTCTGTTTTCATTTATCTTAAGCAATATTTAAAACATGTGTAGGGCAAAATACAATTCAATTCCGAAGTCATGTTTGTCCAACTGTGTAAGTGATTCACATTTTCCGAAGTTATTGAGGTAAAGTGGTACGAAAAATCTGCTAACTTATACAAAATTACTATTCTCGTGTGAACTCTTGTAAAGGAAGGAGAAATTTAGGCATCAATCTATACATTCATCAGGATAATTTTTTAAGTGAACGAGAGTGCATATCAGATGTTTTTTAAATACCCGAGAACATAGCATGTGTAGGGTACAAGCATAACACATATCATACATAAAAAGGTCCAGAATGGCGACATTTAAATGAAGAATATGTCAACGTTTGAACACTCAGATTTACAGGGTTTCAAGCCAAACACATGATTCATTTAGTATCAGCATAGACACACAAACTGGGAGCAACTCTTTTTTTTTATCAAGTTTTGCGATTCGATACTGCAACCACACAATTATAAGTAGCAGTATTGAGTCAAAGAAATATATACATTTAAAAAGCAGTAGAAATAAAATGTTTCGAATTCAGTAGTCTGCATTGTTTCAAAACGGTGCACTCATTGTTTCGTAATACTACGGTTTATAAAAGTGCCTTAATATTCTAAGTTAGATTCATTTCGGATGCAGTTGATCTTGGAGATAATGAATATCTCAGTTAAAAACCTTATAGTTTCTATTGACCTCCTCCCCATTAATGTGCCCATATACCATAAATTACATACAGAATTCCGTAACACATACACTTTATGAAGAAACAGTTGGTATTTTATCTAGCATTATTTACAGTAGTTGTTTCCCAACCTTCTCTAAACGTTTTCTCTCGTGTAAATTATTTTTTCAGCTACTCTGTGTCTGCATCTTGCCGACAAATATGCCTGCAAAGTGGACGTTGAAGGAAACAATTGCACAATAAATGTAACACATGATGGAGACTTTCGCCAATGCACGTGCAATGCACCTGGTTACCAATCAGTGAAAATATACCGACATGCTGATAGTAATGAATGTTGGCGTGAGTAATATAGGCTATATACGTTGATTCTTTTACTATTTATTATTTTATTATGTTATTCTGTTATCTAATGTTATAAAGATTCACACAGGTTGCATTTAATATTAATAATAATATGATTTTCCCATTGTCATAAATTCCAAAATGCAAAACACTAAGATAAAAACAGACTAGTTACTTATATTACCAGACTTTTAGCCTCTGGTCCCATTACTCAAGGTGATACGTATCTAAGTGTCGATTAGCCTTGGCACAAGTCCAGACAGTGAAAAAAGAAAGGATTGACAAAAAATTGTGTATAAAACAGATGTAAATAACATTTATATGGTGGCACGAACAGATCAATGCAGAAATTTAGTCAAACTGTATTTGTTACAAGTAGTTCCAAAGCCATTTATGAAACTTAATGAGAATTCGCTTTCGGGCAACTAGTTCTATGCCTGTGCCTCTTTCATAACAAAAACACGAGCCGGAAGATATAACAACCAAATTAATGGTGTGGCCACTAATCAGTTTAACTGAACTAAATTCAAAGAGTGGCAAGTCAACAGAGAAATTCCTACGAGCGTATTTGAACATTAAAGTTAGGTTGAACTTTAATCTTCATAATTCCAGCAACTCGAGGTTGTATTCCTCACTTTTGAATACCGTAAGGGACATGCACATGACACCCTTCTAAACCTCTGCTGAATGCTTTATTCCAATCGATGTCCTCTATATGTGAGAGAGACAACATGGGACTAGCATATTCAAACAGCAAACTAATGAACAAATCAAAAGCCTTCACGTTATTTTCATATAGTTAGAATTAAGCAACGATTAAGCAATGCTAGCCATAGGATAGCTACAGCAGTAAATGTGCTAGACTGCAAGGTTGGTTTACTTGTAAACCACACAACCAGGTTGCCGACTGCATTAGATTTTAAAATGTTTGAATATACAGCGTGCAGTACGAGGCAAAGGTATTTATTTTCACAAGGATGTTGTGATATTAAGTTTTAGAAATTGCAGTTCCCTTTTTCGTAGCACTATTTAAAACAAATATTTATTCTCCACGAAAATGTAAGGTTATCTCTGTCTTGAAAAATTATGGAACCAAGTTTTAGTATGTCGGACAACTCACTTTGGTTGGCATTATGTTTACTGCAAGTTATATTATTTAAATCAATCAAAAAAGGAATTTCCCTCTATGGATAAAGAGAGCGACTACCATTTTCAAATGAAGATGAATTGTCGTTTTCATCTTTTTAATGTTTCATCTTAACCCTCTGTGATCGTACCTTGTACAATAATTTAGAATGAAACACCGAGTCAAAAACCTTTTTGAAATCAAAATAGATTTGAGTGAACTATAACCGGGAGCGGTAATTCAGCTAGCCAAGCACCGTGAAAGTGGCAAGGTAACTGAGTAACCTGCAAGAAGATATTTGTCGTTGTATATCACGTTAAATTAGTTCTAAGTAAGTTGCCCTTCTCTCACTAGTCATCGTTCCATGAATTTGCAAGGAAATAGACCATTGGGACCATAATAAAAATTATAAATAAATAAATAAGAATTTGACCTATAATGGTCAGGAGAACGGAAGGGCTGGGGCCACTGACACCGATCTTGCCGAAAAGAAACAGGGAGAAAAGGGGAAAGGGGGAGGGGGGAATTAGGTTTGGTAATTTCTTTTTAAAAACTTATCAAGTGGATGTTCATCCAAGCGACGCTTAAATTCACTAACTGAGGGCGAATTGACAAAAGCTTCTGGAAGAGAATTCCAAGGTCCTATTACCCGAGACGAAGAGAAAAACTTTCTGCAGTCCGTCCGTGGAATAGGCATGCTCAATTTAAGGGAATGGCCGCGAGTTTTACTTACAGGCCAGGGTGAAGAAAGGAACATCGATAGAGAGCAACCCACGCATATTGATTTTGATGCTGAACCAGTAAAAGGGTTCGCTGACAGCAAACCAATTCATTGACAATTAACTGAGTGATGTTATTTTAGCATTACAAGACTTAAAAACCCTTTAAGTCTTGTAATGCTAAAATAACATCACTCAGTTAATTGTCAATGAATTGGTTTGCTGTCAGCGAATCTTTAAGAAACGAGAGAGTTGATGATATTTATCACACAGTAAACACTTTGCAATTTTTTGGTTTGTTTCCAAAATAAAATTGGTGTATTACGCACATTTTATCTGATTGTTGTCTGACAAATAATTAAGCTTTTGCTAGAATGTATTTTCGTATAAAGATCGTTCGAACTTTCTTTATTTTCTTATACATAGGAGTCGAATGCACAAGTTATGAAGAAGATGAATGCTTAACCAAACATGAAGGCAATAGTTGTGAAGTAACATCTGATGTTTATAAATGTACATGCAATGCAACAGGATATGAGGTCGAAGAACCAAAGAAGCAACGATGCATACAAAAGACGATTTTCACATCGGAATAAAACACTTCCATTTCAATCATATAGCACATACACATTACCTTAAAGTGTTGTTATCATAGAAATCAGATAGATAAACCATTCAAAATCATGTGAATTATATTGTTTATTCAATGTTTCTATTTAACTGAATAAGTCTTGAGTAGCTGTAATCACCTTTGTATTGTTTTAGCATTGGAATTGTGGTAACATTTAAAAAAAGCGTTTTTATTATTAATATTTATTCAGAATATGTATACAAAATGGTAAACAACCAAGGCACGAAGCAAAACAATATTTGTATGTGCTCTGAAGAGAAAACAGAATAAAAAATAAAAAATAAAGTATCATTTCATACAATATTAACTAATATAGATTAACAACAATAGTGGACCTAACACAGATCCTTGAGGAACCCCAAATTTGACTTCTTTCCATGAACTTAATTTGTTATCAATTTTGACAGAGCATTTTCTATTTGTAAGGTAGCTAATTAAAATATTCGACATTTTCCGTGTTTGTAAAGTTTTTCTGTAATTATTTCTTTTTCTAACGTATCAAAAGCTTTTGTAAAATCAACCAAAATTGCTCCTATATATTTTCCGTCGTCCAGTGCCCTAGTTACATTATTGCTGATGTTATTCAGTGCATTGTTAGTACCCATTCCTTTTCTGTAGCCTAACTGATTTTTGTTCAGTCTTGAATTTGGTTAAAAACTTTTCAATTTGCACTGTGAAGTACTTTCCCACAATTTTGATTAGTACAGGCAACAATGCCATAGGTGTTTAATTATATAAATCAAGTTTATTTCCTTCTTTTTTATACAAGTCTTAGACCATGCTTGTTTAAAATTATCAGGCAAAGTTTCAATTTTAATAATGCTGTTAGTCAGTGTAACCATGAATTTGTAAGTATTTTATTTGGAATTTAGTAAGTGTTCTAATAGAAAGCCGTCATGTCCAGTGGACTTATTTGCTCTTTAAGCTAATTTCAAATAGTTAATACGTCTTACTCTGTTATTTCTGAAACAATAATTGTCTGATTCAGCTGTGAATGGTTATCTTCTTTCTGATTTAGGCGACTGTCCTCACTATTACTATTATTCAACTTATTTAGCTTTAGTTTGGGTATATGTGCATTAAAATTTTCTACAAATTTTTCACATATACTTTTGATGTTATCATATTTAAAGTAATCTTTCAAATGTTCGTCAATGGACGCTTTTGTTGTTTTTCTATTTAAGAGAATCTTTTTTTTCCCAAATCTTTTCATTATTTTTTACGTATGTACAAAAATAATTATTATAATATTTCTGGTTTGTAGTTTCAATCAAGTTCTTTGTCTTTTTAAGTTGGTTGTAATGTGCTTTCATTACTGTTGTCACCTCACATTTTTCCTAATTTTATTCCACACTTATTTATTTTTATTAATTACTTCTAAAAGTTTAGCAGTCATCCATTCTTTCCTCATAGATCCCCACTTATTTGTAATTACTTTCTTGATAACACAGTTACATTTATAAGTATTTGCAATTATTTCTTCTATTTTACCATAAATGACATTTGAATCTTTATAGGTGTTGTTAAGAAATCCCAGTTTACTTGTTTAAGTTGTTTTAAAATAATGTGATTTAATAATTTGTTTTTTGTATACATTATTGTTGAGATTGTCACAAGGAATGTTTTTATTGTTCCATAATTCAATTACCGTATGATAGTGATCTGCAGGTTTGATTCTAATGACCTAACCTTTGTAGCTGACATTTTTCAACTTTGTAAAGATTAAGTCTAAGCACGATATAGTGATTTTATTTGTTCTTAGTTCTTCACTCGTTTTCGAGTATATTGCTGATTGTAACCATAATATGCAATTAAATTCTCAAAATTTTTTCATTATCATGTTTTTCGTTAATATCTTGTGTTTATATTAAATTCCCCCAAAAAATTTTGTTAGTCACCTTGTACTCATCTTTTTTTCGAATAACAGATTTAAGATCACTTATGAATAAGTTCTACTAGATGATTGCTTTCGCTATAAAACAACAAAATTGAATTTATCTTCTTCCATGCATAATTCAACATCAATAGCATCATTCTCAGAAATTTTTATATTTTCACATTTTACTTCTTTGAATTTTCCTCTTTTACTTAAAAATCATAATTCCGCCTCCATTTTGATTTTTTCTACAAATCTCCGTCCTCTCATATTTATCAATGTTATAAAAAAGCAATTCATGTTCTTTCAGGTTGGTTTCAGTAATTGCGATAACATCCAGTTCAATTTTTGAATATGCAGTATCAATTATAAATCGTTACCAATTAGTTTTACAACTTCTGATGTTTACCTGGATGCATCTTATGCACTGCTGGTTGCCGGGTGTCACAAAACCATGCTTCATTTCTTCAAAGTTTTCGTGAATGTCATTAATAAATTCACTTTCTTCCTCCATTTTCTTGTAGAAGCTCTTCCTATTATACTATATTGTTGATTCTAACAAAGTCCTCTTCAATTTTTATGATGTGCGCTTGTCTTTCCTTTTCATCTTTTCTTAAATGGATTTTTCCTTCTCTAAACCAAATAAACCGAAAGCGGTTTCGCAGTTCCTGTTTTGTTTTCCAAAAACAAACCTCTGGTCGAACCCCTAGAAAGCGGACCTTGGCAAAGTCCCCGCCAGGACTGCCGGCCAGGGTAGCGTGAGAGGCTACCATGCTCCTTCAGCGGCTATGGGATGTATTCTGGCTAATTCTGGACAATCTTTCGGCCCCGACGAGGATCGGAGATTTCCCAGGTCGAATCCCCGGGCTGGCACCTCCCTTTACCAGATTTCTTCTTCTCTAAAAAAATCTGGTAATGTTAAAAATTGAGCCAGTTCGGCCATACAAGCATTAATTGCTTCGGCTGACATACGGCTCGTCAAAATAAAAAAAAAAAAAAAATTAAGAGCGGTTTGTAAAACGGGATGAGATGTTCATTTACATATATTTCGTTATCGTTCTGGAAGATGTCATTGTTTGTGGTTCGTCCTTGTTTTCCTATTAGCCAGGCGTCACGATATTCTCGACTTTTGAATTGTATTCCGATCGTTTCCGTCTTGCTTCTATTTAGCAGTTTGCAAGCCCTATCTATGTGCGTGTCTTGAAAGTTTGGTATATTCAATACATTTACCAGTTGGTGTACCATATCTATCATACCTTTATTCTTTTCGGTGTCTACACCATAGTTTCTACGTTTTTATTTCCGCTATATTGATCCGTCTCGTTTTTAATTTTTTACATTTTTGTTATTGTCGTCTTCATTTCATTTGTGACTCTTATTTTATCCATTTTATCGTCATTTGCTTGTAATTTTTTTAAGTTGTAGTTGTTCTTTCTTAAGTTATATGTTTTTTTCTTTTATTTCTTCATACTTTTTTCAATGAAGTTCATCCCTTCCAACATTTTTTCATTTGATTTCACTATGTAATCTAGCCTTTTTTTTAATTCTTTTAATTGCCTCGACTCTTTCCTCTTCTAAATTCTCGTTTTGGCTCTCGTCATTTTCATCTATGTTTACGTCAACATTTAGGTTTAGGTCTTCAGTATTTGATTTTGTTTTTGATTTTCGATATTTTTAACACGTTATTTTTTTTTTCTTTTTTCTCATGGCTCGAATGGTAGAATCTGCAAGTCCACAACATTTATGATGATACTTTCCCTTACAGTTGCTATATGTCATATATTAACCTTCAATTGATTTGATTGTATTCTCACAATCTAGGCATCTTTGCTACATTTTTGGTTGCACTAAATAGTCAGGTGTGACGCCACTTGTGCCTACAATTTCACGCGTGACGTCACTTGTACCTGCTCTCCCGACACAAATCATAAGACATCTCCTGTGTAACCAATCGTCACTTCACACATTCAACGTTGAAAATTTCAGTTTCCGCTGGCTAGAATTTAATGAACAATGATTCAATCGACTCACTTGACTTGACTTGATATCTGCCTCCATTGAACGATTTCCGAGTTTTTCAATGTCAAATTCATCGAATTTACCGGAGCACAAACGCCGCCGACCACTCGCCTGATGCCATTATAATAATAATAATGATAATAAAACATTTGTCGCGCAAATAGAGCACGACCGGTCAGAGACGGCCTGTTGATCACTTATCACTAGCCGGGTTGAAACCAACAGAATTCTGTTCGAAGTAGAATGGCCCCAGTTTGGCTCTCTCTAAAAGTCTCCCGAAAGGGCTGACCGAATGGGCCTTGACAGTGGTTTCCATCAATGAGTTCCAAGCTGGAACCACCCAGACGCTAAAGAAGTAACACCTATAATTTAATTTGTGAATTAGGGTGATCATTTTTTTACATTGACCCCTAGTTTTTATTTTACTAGAACTCATTTTAAGTATCGAAAGCTCAGGTGGTGTTAACCCGTGTAGAATTTTGTAAACGAGGATAAGTTCGGTGTTCAAATGTGGAAGTTCCAAAGAGTCAAGGTTAAACGTTTCAGCCGCTGGATGTACGTCAGATGTCTCATACCAAGGATTGACTTGGTGAATCTTGTCTGCGCCGACTCGATTATGTCAATGTCTTTTAGCACAACTGGTGAACACACCTGAAACTCATATTCCAGAGTTGGGCATACATACACCTTGCATGCTCAGACAAGGATGTTGGTGATCCCCGAATTAAATTAGCGATGCACAACAGCAGATCTGTGATTGGCATTAAGTGTAATGTTGTGACAATGGGAATACTTTTTTTAGGTCGTGCTGTGTTATTTTCAGGTTGTTTAATAACAGACAACCGAACCGTAGTATTGTAAATAAATCTTTATAGTCGATTCTGGTATCCCCTATTATAGGTACAACTAGAGATCTGACGTAGTTGACAACGAGGTTGAAATTTGCGGGTATTTGAGAAATTATTTCCTTCTTCAACACAGGTTTGAGTTGGGGAAAACACAATTTACGTCTCTTTTTTGAATACTATCCAATTTCCATCGGACATTGTTTTACAGCTTCGCCACACTTGTGCCGTTTATACGCGAGCTGATTAGAGTAAGTCACACTGCACGATTTGCAGCTCACGTTACATTTTCCTTCGTGACGCCTTTCGTGTCTCCGTTTATACTTATTGCTCCTGAACGTCTTTTCGCAGTATTGACACAAGAAAATCTCATCGTCAGACATTGGAAGCTCTCGTTTTTTTTCTTCATCAATCATCGTTGGTCCTTTCTTTTTATCTACCAAAACCGTTTCTTCGTTCAACGGAATAGACGAATGGGAAATCCTGGTATGAACCGTAGCTTTTGCTAAATCGGGAAAATACTTCCGACAAGCTTCGTAGGAATATGCACATCCAAACTTGATTTTTCCAAGCGTTATCATTTTTCCATCGCATCGGTCGTAGTGCGCCAAAACTTCATCGTGGGAAAAAAACGAGTCCTCGCGTTTTAAACTTTACTTGTGTCGATTGTGAAGGCTTCTGCAAATGACTTTCCACCTCTTCTCGCGATAAAAACTTTGCATTTCTGGCACTGGAACCTCGAGACCACCTTGTACTTGGCAGCCATGGTTGATATGAAGATTGACGTAATTATCCTCGACTTTTATACTCACTGCTCGTTCCCCGTGTCAAATGGTCCACGTGCTAGAAAGTCAAACCCCTCATCCGTAAAAAAAAATGCATAACTTGTGAAAAATGCTCAACAACGCTTTAAAAAAACAACCCGAAAAAAATATTCAAATAGCACGGGTTTTCCTGATGAATAACCCAACGAGAAAGTTTACACGCCAGACTCGACAAACAACAACACTTTTTAAACGCAAAAAATTAGGAGAGGGCATGCAGGGGGGGGTTGCTCAAAAAGGCTTGCTTTCCACCAAATTTGATACTACTGATGCACGCAAAAATAACCTAATTGGGGCGACGTATTTTGCAAAATACCTCATATAGTAGATCTAAAATTGTTTTTTTTTGTCTACTTAATTGATGCATGGAAAAATCAAACCCAGAGAACTTGTTTTAAAAGAGTGTCAAACATTACTGTTTCTGAAGCACGGATGTGCGAGGATTGAGCAAGCAAAGCAAGCGATTTCCATGTATATTAAACCTTTTCAATGTGTGTTTCTCTTTGCTGTTTCAATCTTTCATCTCTCACCATCGTAGGGGATTACTTCTGGAGGAGAAGACATAAACATGCAAACAAATAAATTGTATGTTTTGAATGATGTAGATGAAATGCAGACGTGCTGAGGAATGTGATGAACGAACTGTGAGCAATAATTGCAATTAGTTTGTGTGAAAATAATCAGCACATCGATTTTGTGATGTTCTTGGAATCAAAGAAATTGCATGAAACATGGATCGACACCAATGGAGTGAGAGAAGCGAATTAACAATGTGGCTAGTATAATTTATAAAATATGTTAGTTGTACTAGCAGCTGCCTCTTGGAGTGGTTGTCATGAGTAGACAACTCTAAGAGCGGTGCTCCAGGGATAAAGACACTAGTGATGTTTCAAGATTTAGTCAGCAGAAGCTGCTTTTTTTACCATCACAAATATATTGAAACATGTTACGACGCTAACATTTCATGCATAAAAAACTTAAAGAAATAACAAACCACAGTTTTCTTTTCTTTTCCGTATTTCGTAACTATGGCAAATGTGGTTAGACATGAAATACATATATTACGAAGGTGGACAAAGAAGTTTTCCAACTCTTTAAAATTAAGGTCAATAAATGTTCAGTTTTTCCCACGTGTGCAAACACATCGATACTTCCACATTTCATAAAGAGGGAAAATGAAGAAAAAAGAGGTTGGGAGCATAGAAGGGTTAATTTTTGCTACTAATACTGGTCCCATGTTAAAAGTATGGTATTAGGATAAGTGGCGCTTTAGACAATTTTGTAATGGCTGATTGTAGAGTTCCTTTTTGAAGACAGTGACCCAACAGGCTGAAACAACTCCCTCAGGAAGGGATTTACACACTGGCACTACACGACAAGCAAAAAGGTGTTTATGGCAATCCAATTAAAAAAGCTGCATATGCAATTTCATTGAATGGCCACACGTAGCAGTAAGTGGGTGTTGATCAAACAAAGGCAAGTCGACCGATAGAAGCCCGTGTAGAATCTTGAAAGTAAGAACTAAGTCAGCCCATTTCCTACGCTGCTCCAGCGAGTCCAGTCCAGCCTTTCTGAGTCTCTCTGTCAGATTACTACAGCCTGGTAGTCCACGCATAAATTAGCGCTGAACAGCCCCCATCTGATCAATATCCCCCAATAGATGGGGAGACCAAACAAGGCTCCAATATTCCAATAATGGACGCACGAAAATTTTAAACGCCCTAATTTGCGTACCAACATTTGCCTGACAAAAGCACTTCTTACTATTGCTAGGCGATAGAAAGCAAGTGAAGAAATATTTTGCAGTGTAGTGTAGATTTCAGATCGGATGTTAGCCAAGTTCGAAGGTCTTTAATCACACCAACCAACAAAAGACAGATGCTCTCAATTCAGTAAGGTTTGGGGTTTCCAATATGGGGGAGGGGGAATGAGGCTTAATAGTGCGTCGACAGCTCGGAAGCTACAGCATTTTGGTAGGGATAATGGAAGTTGCCATTTGTTTGCCCAACGTTGCACGTCATCTATGTGAGTAGATAGTGTTGATTTATTCTCCACAGAGACAATATTTGTGCCTCATTAAAGTCATCAGCAAAAATTGAACTCATGTACTAATTCGTGCGCAGAGCGATCTCAATTAAGAAGATGACTAACAATAGGGGGCCCAGTACTGAGCCCTGCAGTACACCACTAGTTAGCAGCAGTGTTGTTAAAAATGTCCCCTGGACAACAACGCATTGCAATCGATCGGTAATGAAAGATTTGAGCCAATCCAGGTGCTCACCCTCAATGCCCAGTTGCACGAGTTTCAATACCAATTTGCTTGGCACGACCGACTCGAAGGCCTTACAAAAATCGAAGAAGACAATGTCCGTAAGAATTCCGAGGTCACGTGCTGACGTCCAAATATCCACGGCCAACAAAAGTTGTTCCGTGGCAGACCGGACAGGTAGGAAGCCAAACTGGAGTTTATCCAGCATATTATTGAAAGTAAGGTACCCCAACAGCCTGGTGCGGATAATCGTTTCCATCAACTTGCATGGGACTGCAGTCAAAGCTATTGGTCTATAGTTTGTTGGATCAGAGGAAATTCCTTTTTTTAAAGATAGGTGTTACATTAGCAGTTTTTCCAAACTGTTGGCTACATTCCAGATGCGAACGAGGCCGAAAAGATCTAGGAAAGGGGCTGCGAGATTTCATTTTTGATCTGTTTGTAAAAGTAGGCCGAATATTCATTCGGGCCCACCGCATAGCTAGGTTTAAGATTGTTGAAGACCCTCAACAAAAAATCCTTAAAAAAAACCGAAGACATTTTTGGAAACTGTGTAGAACAAGAAGTACCAGGAACAACAAAAGACCCGTCATCGATTACCGCGTTGGCAACAAACATTTCATTAGGTAGGGTTGCCTTTTCGGTGCAAGAAGTAACGTGAACATTTTGGTAAAAAGGGGAGGTATAGCTCGTGCCAAAATTATCTTTGTTTTATAAAGTCTAAAGAGTGCAGACAGAATTCCCTCAGCTATCGTGTGTTCGTCCATCCTGCGATGCCATCGCTCAACAGTAATGCAATAAAGTTTCCTAAAGGCGTCATGTCTTTCCCGTGACTCAGTCGACAATCCAAGATGTCCTGCTGCTGGCTGACATTCCCAAAGATGAAAGAAACATGTAAAGGTAATCCAAAACGCATTTTGCATGGTGAGTCGCTGTGAGTAGCTGCTTTCGAGCCATGGTGTGACATTGGGAATGCTGTTTCAGCCAAAGCAACCCGGCCAGCCAACCAGACTGCTGCAAAGAGAACAATCTCAAAGCTGCGATGGGTGGATTCACAAACAATGGTGTTAAAAAGGTTACAAATATTCGCCTTTTTTGTTAAAATACAATAACTAAATGATAACATTACAAAAAAACTGTGTACTTTAGGAAAAAAATCAATTGTGGTAAAAAGCTATTTTTAAAATTAGGTTCCGTTTTTCAAGCATGCCTAATTTTTAGATGCACTTTCTCGCAATGCTTTGATTGCCTGAGATTGCCACTACATGTCAACTTTATTATTGTATTAACAAAACTGTATTATGAAGTACTAATAATAAATACTTTTAAAAATAAATCACGTCTAGGTAACAGTTAACGAAGGAAATAGTCTGCGTCTAAGACTTGCCTCGTGAGAGTAAGAGATACTAATCTAAGAAAGGAAGAAAAGAAAACTACCATTACTAGGAATCGAACCCAAGACATCTCGCTGTCTAGGCCAGATGCTTTAACAACTATGCACTGGAGCGGATCCTGGCTACAGGCTCCAGCCGAGCTTAGTAACTGTTAGGTCTTTCTTACTGGTCACAAACCTAGAAAAGGAGGGAAAGTAACTTTGCTTCTTGCCCTCCATATCAGACATAATAAGGGCAATGAAAAAAGAATAAATCACAAGTTAAGGTTAATGAGGTAAACAGACTACAGTAAAGACTGGTCTCGTGAGAATACAATGTACACTAATCTGAGAAAGAAAGAAGGAACTACTGCTTCAACTGGACTCCAAACCAGGACTTCCCGCTGACTAGGCTGTGTACTTAATCACTGCGCTACCCGGGTGGATCCTGGTTACTCTCTCCAGCCGAGCTTAATAACTGTTCAGTCTTTCTCAGTGGTGACCTAAACGATCAGAAACGTACACAAGGACGGAAAACAACTTTGCTACTTGGCCTACACGCTAGAAATAATCATTGGTTTGTTGGACACAAAAACCTTTAAATTGCTGTTGGTATTCTTTACAAATGTGACCGTGCATAGTTTTTAGTCAACAGCACCCACTGCGAACCACGTCACTTTCCTCAGGCCGCCTTTGGCGTGAACCGGAAGTACCTGTGTAGCCCAAAAGAAACGTATTCACCCTTCTTGTCCTACCGTGTATCGTTCGTTATTTTGCCATACCCAGCCTTGGAGCAACTGATTTCCGCATTCGCTCACGGTAATGCGATGCTTTGTGTCATCGTTGTGACATGTCATTCTTATGCCAACAACAAAACAGTCGAGATAACAATGAACATCGTCAAATACCTCTTCAAATAGCATAATCTTTATTCATTATTTTCTTGTAGGTTGTGACTGTCACAAAATGGACAACATTTGTTTTTAATTAAAAGAATATTAACTATTGATTGAATCAATATTGGTATTTTCGGACTAATTTTGAACTAAGTTTCGCAAAAACCACGCCAAATGCAGTTCATTAATGCAATAACTTAATGGGTGAGAATATTGCAGCAGATAAATGGTACAACAATATTTCAACTGAAAACTCTAATTAGGAATGAGAAAATACAATAATTAACTCAGCAGAAAAAAGCCTTAGAGCTCGTATCCCAAAGGAATTCACAGCTATGAAGGCACAAGAAAAAAAATTAGAGTTCTCTCGAACAAATTGAACTATAATTTGAACTATAATTCCAATTTTGTCAGAAAGTGGACGGAATTATGTGTTTGAAACGTGACATATTTGTGAGTGTGTGTTTAAGTTGTGTAACGAGTATTAAACAGGCATTTTGGGGGTTTGTTTTCATTTCTTTTTGATTTATTTTAACTCTGTTTCGTGTGGATATAGCTATGTGTAGATTTTGTCTTTGAATTTCTAATTTGTAAAATGTGCCAGATCTTTTTTGTTGGTTTTGTCTTTGTTTGCTTTTGTATTGGATTTTATGTGTGTATTTCTACTTTGTCAAACTCGGTGTGTTATGTTTTACGACGCGTATTTTGTTGTTTATTGTTTGTGGATTTATGTTTTATATCAGATTCATGTGAGTGTCTTTGTGTATTTTATGTGTGTATTTTTAATTTGTAAATATCAAACCATTAATTTGTAATGTGCATGTATGCATGTGTAAGGACGTTGGTAGGTTTCAATCCTTGTTTCCTGGAATGGGTGTCAAAATTATAGGGGTTTTCGTTTGAATGTACTCTAACCTGTTTTTAATCTGTGAGCCGTCAGAGCTTTGAAATACTTGGGGATACTAGCTATATTACTCTTTTTCTAAATGGTGTAGTTTTTTTTTGATTTTTTCCTTTTTTTTTGTATCTTTTTCTTTTCATTCTTAATGATATAGAAGTACTAACCGAAGTCTGTTTCGTGCACCTGTGGCAACAATGATCAGGCTTAAACTGTGTTGTGTGTTTATCCATCCTCCGCCCGATTATGTTTGTTTGAAGGTCTTCGTACGCTGACTTCATCTTTCAATCTTCTATTCCGGTTTCCGGGCAATACAGGAATCCACAATCCTGGAAGTGAATGAGTTTTTCCATGTGTGTGACCTGGTTTTTATGTTGGCCTGTTGACTCTTGTGCACAATAATTTGTTAACATGTTATTTACTGTTATCAAAGTGATAGACAGAGGGTAAGCAGCAACTATTGCTCATTCTAATTAAACTGGATTTTAACACTTTGGCATTGTGTGCTTTGTTAGACAATAGCATCAATAATCCGTTTGTTGACAAATCCAGAGACTCTCGTCCACGTATTTTAGTGTATTTTTACACTTTTTCAGTCAAGTCTTACTGAGTTGAATATTTTGTTTTGTTGAAATGCACTCGTGCAGCTGCATGAAAGAGGTAGTTTCATGTCGTACATCATTGTATTTACCACTATTATAGAAGAGTATGTAGGGTGTGCACATTATGTTTCTTCCTATGTTACATTGAGAAATTTCTCTATGTAGAAATTGTTTGCCTTTCCCGTATTTGTTGCACCCAAGAAGTCGTTCCGTCTGTTAGCAGCCTAGCTGGTGAGGATGCTGATGCTGCCACTGATGCTACAGGATGCTAATGCTGCAGCCTAAAGTTTCTTTCAAATTTTCTCACAAACTCACGAACTCCACTAAAAATATTCACACAATACAGGCTGATGGAGACAGCAGGGCAGCGGGATAGACAGCATGTAAATGATTCAGTACCACAAGATTGATAAAATATTTAACAGAAACCAATTCATGCCAAGGAGTCAATTTCTACGTTTCCTCTCCCAGTTTGGAATCGTTTTCAAGTTGGAAAAGTGAAAACTAGAACAACAACACTACGTCCTATTAATCATGCAATTTATACAAAAAATTTGGTTATATAAAAACAAAGCCTTTACAATTTATAGAATGTAAGGTAATAAAACACAAGCCAATACAATGCAGGAGAAGAAAGTTTTGGCTGCCATAACTCGGGGGGGGGGGGGATACGCATTTTGATTGGAGGAAATTTAGAAATGTCAGATTCTTTGCGTAATTTAATATAGGCCTACCTTACATGTGGTTGGCTATTGGTAGAACAAAATGGCTTCAGAAGGGTTCTAAATTTAAATATGATTTGGTATTTGAAATCTGGAAGACATTTTTGTGTCTTGAATACTGGGTTCATGCCCTGTTCGTAAAAATCTTGAACGATTGAAGTTTCTGGTGTTTTTTAAATTTAAAGTTCGATTTATGGAAACTCAGACGTTTGGAAATAGCCAGTTTGCTCTGGCCTACATAGATAGCCGTGCACCCAGGCTGGCTACAGGGAATACTTTAAATTGCTGGGCATATCGAGCTGGAATGAGGAAGTTTCTGTTAGGAGGAGCGTCTAAGAAGGCTCCAAAGTGTACAGCTATTTTTACTGACCAATCTTATTATATTTTCCCCTAAAGGTTTCTTCCTAAATGGTTCCGTTACTCTTTTAATATACCAGGCTATAAGATTGTGGAAGTTGGGAGGTAAGAGTTTTTGTTTGATAAAGCAGCAGTGGTCATCGTGGCTGAGCGGTGAGAGAGCTCAATCTGGTTGTTGGAGGTTTGTGGATCTGGTCGAACCCTGGAATGAGGATCTTGGCAAAGTCCCCGCCACGACTGCCGGCCAGGGTAGTGTGAGAGGCTACCATGCTCCTTCAGCGGCTATGGGATGTATTCTGGCTAATTCTGGACAATCTTTCGATGATCGGATGTTTCCCAGATCGAATCCCCGGGTTGGCACCTCCCTTTACCACATTTCTTCTTTTCTGAAAAAAAATCTGGTAACGTTCAAAACTGAGCCAGTTAAGCCATACAAGCATTAATTGCTTCGGCTGACATAAGGCTCGTCAAAATTAATTTAAGCAAAAAATAAAGTAGTTAGAAACTTAACAGCATGAAGCCATTGTTAAGGTGTTTATGGATAACGTACTAAAATTCTTCAGTAAGCGTGAGTTTATTGTACAATGGGCAAATACGCTTTTTAATTAGTTTTTGGCCTGCTAATAACGAAATGGTGTTGTTGTAAGAGTTGGAGTTCACTGCTTGTATGGTTTGGGGGTGGGGTGTATGCGTCTTCATGGTGCGTGTGGTTTGGATAGGTTTTCAAAAGTGAAGTGTTTTGGAGTTTGTGAAAAATGATGAGATCAAGGAGTACATAGGTTTTGTATCATCTAATTCCATTGTAAATCACAATGATGAAGGAATTCCAAGGACTTTTTAAATAGCAATTACAAGGATTCCATTGTAATTGCTATTTAAAGATTGAGAATATCCGACCGAATGGCAGTTACGGAAAACACTAAACAATCGTTGACAAACCTCTTATAATAAAGCAGTGTTGCGTATTTAGCAGTAATTAGGTCATTAATTTTGTTCATAGCAATCTCACACCAAAACTTTGATATTGGACAGCCGTTGGAACCACATTATGCTGGGGGGGAGGGGGAAATATAGAATACTGCAGGAAAGCCGTGTCGAAAATTAATTCTATTGCTTCCAGAAAATCTGAAATGTTTTTTTTTTCCAATTTAGAAAGGGGTGGGGGGGGGGTAGAATCCGAAAGAAGTTTCTTTTGGATAATGACAACGAAAAGTGTAAGGAGGGGAAAATTCCTTTAACACCAAAAGGAGGTCCAGCTGTACTGTTGAGAACGACAGTACTTGTGATGTCTTTAAAGACTGTAGGATGAATTTGAACAATGTGGCCAAATTTAACAGTTGAGGCGACAATTTTTACAAACACCTAATTTGGGGCATGTTTACCCTTGGTAATACGTAATATTGCTGGGAGCTTGATGGCTGTAACAAAAGTAATTGCTGTGATGCAAAGCTAAAATATGCGAGACTGCTGACGTAATGCATTGCAACACATGCCTACATTACACAATGCGTAGCTAAACATAAATTCAGAATTTTTGTACGTTGCATTTAATTATTGTTCCTTTTTCACTCTGCAGAACTTGAATGCAAAGACAACGACTTCAAATACTGTGATCCTTTCAAAGAAGGAAACTCATGTGAAATTGTGAACGGAAATGAACACCGTTGTAACTGTTTAGCTCCAGTAAGTATTGATCTAGGTTATGGATACTGCAGACGTAAGAAAAGTTCAACTAACTCTTCTCTTGTCCTGGTTATTTGGTTCTAGAAAATAGTGCTTCCAGTAAAATACTCCAATTAGAGAAGCCCCTAGGAAAAAAGCCTCAATGGTGAATTTGTATTCTGGATCAAGCAACTTTTAATTTTCTAATATTTAATTTCTGAAATTAACTTTTAGCAATTTTTTTTCATATTTCGTATATGTGAAAAAACCTGTTTTTTTCCCCGTAGATTGCCCATAGTTTTGCTGATGGAGTATATCTGATTTACCCTAATATTGTTTTTAAAAATGTGACTTTTTATTTAACCAAATCAACTGCAAATAAACTTTCTATAATACAACTGCAACTTAAGATGGAATGGGAGAAAAAGAAACCAATATTGCTGATCGAATTTCTGGGGGAGGCGTTTTCCCGTCGTGTTTTCCTGGACACTTTTTTTCCTAAGGCTATTTTTCCAGAGGACGTTTTGTTGCGGGCGATTTTCGTAGGACCGTTTCTCCCATACTGGCAGCTTTATTTATCTTAAGAAATATGCAACAACAGAGTACGTCATATCATACACGGTGATAGCTGTGTTATGATTGAAGTCCTCTCTTCAGCAAAACTAAAATTATTAATTTTTCCGTTCATATTCAATATATTCGACCAAACTTGGCCAGACAGTAGATAGGTATGTAAGATATATTTATATAAACTTTTACACAATTCCGTGCAAGAGTAAAAGTAGGAAGCCACACGTAAATTTGAAAACTGTTCACTTGTTAAATGAAGCAAACCATTGTGTTTAACCACTGTAATTAGGGAACAATGCCACTCAGCAAACTCCAGATCAATTCTTTGTTCACTTGTTGTGTATTTGCTAAAAAGTGGATTGTTGAAGAGTAAAATGCAGAAGAGGTGAAAGGGCAGCATGAGCGATTATTACAGTCCAGGGAGTCAAGAGAAGCTGATGACGACGGGCAGTGGGTGATGCTGCCTGCCAAGCGTCAGCATGGTGGTAGGAGGAGGAAAGTGGGAAATCCCGGTAATAGAGATTTGCGTTGTTCTGGTGTTGAGTGTGCGCAAGTCACTAATGTGTGCTTGTTGGAAAGTCGTGAAGGTGATGATGTAATCAATCAAGGTGAGGCTCAGTGTGATGAATCTGAATCATCTGCAATGGCTGTGTCGGCAGAAGACACAGTGTGTATCCAGCAGGGTGTCAATGAAATAGTGTCTCCAGTTGCGGTGTCCTTTGGTCCTACCCGAACATCGCCGACTGTAGCTGCAGATATAGTGCAGCCTGATGATGATGATGGTAGTATGAGCATTATGTTTTCCACTGGATACTCACTGTTAGGTGTGATGAGGGGAGACCATGGATGGGTAGTGTTACGGCTGCTGCCTGGGTTGTTTATGTTTCTTGAGCAGTGTACAATCAGTGCAATTTTCGTGTCACATTAGCTACTTGGAATGCAAGGTTTACAAGGGAAAACAGTTGAGGCAGAGCACCTTCTGCGTTATGTTGATGTTCTTGGTGTACAGGAAGCCGGGGGATACAGGAATTTGATGCTGCTGCGTTTCGCGCGGATTTTATACATACGGGGCACAAAGTTGGTGTTTTTGTGAAGTGGTCTGTCCCGTATATTCGTGTTGTTTTATGCTATAGTGTTCCAGGCATCGATGCGTGTGCAATTAAGATATGGCATGCATCACAGTGGGTTACGGTTGTATTTTTGCATGCGCTTGGTAATCCTACCGTGGTAGAGTGGGACACGTGGTTTCGCCAATTAGGACTACCTAAGTAGTTGGGGCGACTTCAATAGGCATCATTACGATTGGGGTGCAGCGCATGTTGATGCTAGAGGGCGTCAACTAGCGGCTGCTCTTGAGAGGAATGGTCTGAGTGTGCTGCATGTTGGTTCGCCAACATTTGCAAGGTGGCAAGGTGGTGTCATACATGAATCAGTTCATAATTTTTTTCTGTGAACATCTGCTCTAGCCTTGTCTTTTCGTCCTGAAGTATCTGATGACCAACACGGTAGCGATTATTTTCCGGTTCTGTCGCGACCATTGTGCAGCAGTGATCATTGAAAACCAGGTGTCGCCCCAAGATTGATAGTGGCAGTTTTGTAGATTGAATGTAGCAACATCTGTGCCGTCGTGGCCCTGTTTTCAGTGACAGACTAGCTTGCATGGCCCAGCATCCCATCTGGTGGACTCGAGCTTGTTGCATTGTGGTATGTGATAGGCGTAAGGCTTATCAAAGGTGGAAGCATCGCCATGATGAGGAACGCTTGCTTATTTACCGGGCAACTGCTGAAGAATCAAGGTTCATCATCCGGAGCGAGAGACTGGCTTATAGTGATCGGTTGTGCTCAAGAGTTGGTGCTGTTGTAGCAGTTATGCATGCATAGCAGGAGTTCCAGCAGCAGGGCACCAGAGTGGATGTCTCGTGGGTCTATGACACTCGGGCTGCAGCCACGTCCCGCTTAGTATTGAAGGGAGAAAATATGGCTGATGCATTCAATGAGAGGTTCTCCAGTGTTTATGTACTGCCAGCTGGTGATCCACCGATGAGGTGCCGAGCAGTTTTGCAACCATGGATTGGTGATGTGCAGTGGGATCGTCACGAATTTGCAACTGCTCTTGATAGGTGCAAGAGCAACAGCGTGCCTGGTATTGATGGTGTGCTGTATCAGCAACTTAAAAGTTTGCCGTGTACTGCTACGGACAGCCTCCTCGGCCTCATGCACGACATTCTTAGTGGTGCAAGTGTTCCGCCAACGTGGATGTTCACTGTTTTGATACAAGTGCACAAAGCAGGCAGTGATAAGTCTAGTATTATTAACTATCACCCCATCGCTCTTCTATCTTGCTTTCGTAAGATTTTTGAACAGATGTTGATACGCAGGATTGACTGGCATTTACAGTACTACAGTTGTCTTGCGCCAGTTCAATTTGGGTATAGACCAAAAATAGAAGTGCTCAAAACGCTGTCCTGTATATCTTGACTAGTATACATGAGGTGTGGATGCGAGGAAACACGGTTGTAGCTGTCTTTAAAGGAATTAAAGCAGCGTATGACACGGTCTCAATTGCTTGGGTTAGGGCGATCATGGAGAGGATGGGTGTTAGCCCGCTCCTCAGGGCTGCGATCCTAGCAATTTTAGGCAAGCGGAGGTTTGTTACCCGTGTTAGCGGCCGTTGATCTTCTGAAGTACAAACAGAACGAGGCCTCCCGCAAGAGAGTTGCCTCAGCCCAACTCTTTTTGCTCTTGCTATTAATGACGTCCTAGTAGAACTAGGACTCTCGTCCAATGTTGTCTGCTATGCAGATGATGTGGCTGTGTGGTTCGTTGGCAAGGATTTGTGTGTCCTTGCTGAGCATGCCCAGCGAGTGCTTGATTTGGTCACTCGGCGCTTAGCTGAGAGGGGTCTTCTGTTGGCACCTGCTAAGAACGAGGTTGTTGTGTTTACAAGGACTCGTGGTGCCTCTGACCGGATGCTGACGTTGGTTGTGGGTGGAGTCCGAGTGAGGCCCAAGCCTCAAGTTAAGTATCTAGGTGTTCTCCTGGATGCAGAACTTTCTTGGAATCTGCATGTCTCTATCCTACGCCAGAAAATTCAGTCGCGGACAGCGGTTCTCAAGGCACTTGTGGGTCGGACGTCAGCAACTCATGCTGCTCTGTAAGCCACCTACAGGACTTTTGTTCGAGCATGTTTGGATTACCATCTTCCATTTCTGCATGGCACCTGAGGTGACTGCAGTCCTCAGTGAATGAGTGCCTGTGTATCATAACTGGTTGTCTGATGCCAACACCAGTGCATGCTCTATGGGTCGAATGTGGTGAACCGCCATTTGAGAATAGAGCTCTGGAACTTCTAGTTGTGTTGTGCATGCGCAACTTGGGTAGGGGAAAGGGGACCCTGTTGGTCAGATCTTGCACGACTACAGCAAGCTCACTGAGAAGGCGCGGAATCTTCTTGGTGTAGCTGGATGCAGTATGTCCACTCTGCCTTGTGTTTCCGGGCACTGTCTTGACGTAAGTTGGGCTGCGCCTTATTGTCCGTGGATCTGGTGCCCTGAGGTCCTGCGAATGTTTGGGCAGGCCTATGTTGAATGTGAAGTATATTGTGATGCTTCGTTTATCCCACTGACCCAGAGAGGAGGGATTGGAGTCTATGTGCCTTCACTGAAGGCGGTCCTCAAGAGGAGCATGCATGACGTAAAGTCGAGTGCAATGTGCGAGATGGCAGCCATCTCTGTGGCGCTGGATTTAGATTTGCCATCTTTTGCAATTGTGATGGACTCGCTTTCCTGTGTTAGCTGTCTACGACTTGCGTTTTGTCGTCTCGCTGTGGCTGACCCAGTGATCTACACCATCGGGTGGAAGTTTTGGGTGGCTTTACAACGGGGGCCTGTTGTTCTGCGATGGATGCGTGGACACTGTGGCATTGCAGGGAATGAATTCGCGAATGGTTTGGCCCGTGAGGCGGTCGCCCCAGAGGCCCAGCTTGTTGTCAAACTCTGACTGCCGCTGCTAGGCAACCTCTGCTTCGCCAGTGGCTTCAACAGCAGTGGCAAGATGAGTGGACGGCACATGATAAAGGTAGGGCACTGTTTCAGATTAATCCGGTTTGTGGCGCGCAATCGGCCTTGAACAGATTGTGTCACTGTGAAGCGAAGGTCCTGTCAAGCTTGGAAATTGGCCACTCACTCTTACAGGGCCATCAATTCTGGTTTGCGTGGGTTGACACCCCGTTGTGCCCGGTGTGTGGTGTTGATGTGACTCCAGAGCACTTTGTTATTGTTTGTCCTTTGTATCGTCATCTTCGTGCCCCGTTAGCTGAGTACATGAAGAACATGCAAACGCTTGGTATGTTGCTGTCCACCGCAGCAGGCAACGGATCATTGCAACGGTTGTGACGGCTGGCCAGGTTTTGCAAGGCAACAGGGGTCACAGTGTAGCATTTACCCAAATGGTCCCCATCGTTATCCGTCGACACAGTTTTCCAGTGGCAGTCATTCAGTGGCATCGTTATCTGCATTAGCTACGTCCTTCAGTGGCACCCTTGTACATCACGGTGCTGAATGCAGATAAATGATGGTGGTATGGTGGGGTTGTGATAGTGTTGTACTCGTATTGTAGTGGACTGTAGTAGGTCTGTTGTGCTGTAGTGCGGTTGTATTGGGTTGTATTAGTTATGGTAATTTGTTAATACGAGCGTATGGTTGTGGATCATGGCTCCTGTGAAATAAATGAATGAATGAAAGAATCGTCTAGTACCTTTGCATTTAGAAAATTTGTGTAGTTCGTGTAGTTTGTAGGTTGATTATATTGTATTTAGTATTTGTGCTTAGCAAGGCATACGGCTTCGGGCCACGGGTTTAATAAATGTATGTGTGAAAGAATCCGAGTTTCATCTAAATAGTATAGATTTAAACAAACTAAGCTACGTTGTTAATAATCGAGGCCTCGAAATTAACAGCTAGAAACGATAGAATGGTGTATTTATTTACTAGATGCAGGCTTTCATAGCTGAGTTGAATTGTTTCAAAGTGGCCAGCAACAATCGACTGCATGCATAAACCTTTGTAACGCGATGCCATAACTGTAAAAAAGGTACACGGATTACAAACAAAAACGTCAAGTGTGCCGTAAAAAAGGGGTTATATGATTTTAGTTTCACTTTACTTGTTAAAATGTACACGAATAAAAAATGATGATTTTTAATTGAAATAATCAAATGTACAACTGACAAAATTGCATCTGTTTAAGTGCTGTTGTGCTTTATCAATCATATACATTTAAAACGTAAAGCCCGACAGCATCATCATTTTTTTTATCCGTGTACATTTTAACAACTCAAACTTCAATCATGTAACCACCTTTTTTACGGCACACTTGACGTTTTTGTTTGTAATTACTATATTCGATTCTGAAGTCATGTTTCCATGATGTGTGTTATAGTTAGTGGTGAGAAACTCACGGTTATCGATTATTCACCCATGGTTGCTACGCTTAGCCTGCTGACAGTGGACAAGTCCGTGCCAAGTGCATCCAAGTGCACTGTTGTTGTTGTTGTTGTTGTTGTTGGGACTCTTTGCTCTGACCTGGAGATCGAACCACTGAACCGATTTTCAAGTTCTATAGCTTAAAACGTAGGTATGGACAAGGCCTAGGCTATTTTAACACAACTACAATATTCTTGACACGGAAAGCCAAATGGGCTAAAACTTTTGCTCTCACCTAGAGACCGAACCAATGAACCGATTTTCAATTTATATAGCTTAAAATGTAGGTATTAACACCGACCAGGGCCTTTTGAACCCAATTTTGATGTGACTGCAGTATTCTCGTCGGCAGAGCAATTATTATAGTAGAGCACTGGGCAAAAATCATTAATGTTGCTGTTGGGACTCTGCCCTCACCTGGAGATCGA
>JAHWFP010189682.1:185-37282 GCA_023313725.1 Lithobius niger | reverse complement strand
ATATTAGGCCTAGGCTAATTGATGTTTATTACATTACGAAAAAAAAACATTAGCTGCTAACGGAGCATTGATGGCGTGATGCAATGCAGTATTGATTAAGCTAACGCTCGAACAGATAGGAAAGACGTGTGCTTGACTGACTGACACGATAGCACGGATGTTGGGATGGGGCAATATTGATTTAGCTACTGTCTGGTTATTTTTAATCGTTTAAAAATGGAATAAATTGTGGGAGAATTATGAAGGACACACCCATTTGCGAGTGAATACATGTTTGTTGGGTGTTAAGAAAATATATGGGGTAGTGGAAGTGGTTGGTGACTGCATATAAAGAAGGTATTGGGCATTTTGGGATTAATTATTTTATTATTTTTTTTTTATATGTATTAAAAGTAAAAAAATCATGTCAGCGGATAAATTTGGTCGAGTTTTGAAGAGGTCCAGAGTAGAAGCGAGGGTTTCACGTTAACGCTTGAAAATAATTACGATATCCAAAACAAACGCTTGACTAACTTAGCACCTGGTATTGACCCACAAAACGGTATAAACTTGGAAGAGGAGGAAGAAATCAGCTGTGGAGTTTACTGACCCGAAAAGACTTGAAGTTCGAAACGTACCATCCCAAAGCCTTGGCTTCATACACCTCTATCCTAAAAGATAGTCAAGCAAGCCTAAATTGAATTGCGGCTGCAAGTTGCTCGCGTTATCAAACCGATCTGGGTGGACTTGAATGAGGAACGAAAAACAGGTAGGGGTCTCTCCGTGGAAGAAGAACCCGAGGATGAAGATGATGTCGAGTCAGAAGAAGAAGAAAAAGATTTGGCCGAATCGAGTTCGGACGAAGAATCGAATGATCGGTTTATCGTTGCTGGGGTTGCCGAACAAGAAGAGGAAATAATCGAAATTCTAGCCTGGCTGGATGCTATCGGAATCGTAACCGAAAATGAAAAGGAGGATATACTACAAAATCTATACAACGTCGGAGTTTTGTCTCGTCGTTGTTACTCTCGACTTAGGGATGAAACGGGTGGCTCTGGCTATCATCTAAAACAACAATAAAAAAATTTGTAAAAAATGATCTTGTTGAGTGTTCAATGTGAAGGATTATGTAGGGGAACCCCAGCAAAAATTGATCATGGTCAGCCATGGTTAAACACGGGTAGTTCATGGGTAAACATGGTTAAACCATGGATGGTCCCAATTTACACTTGGTTAAACCTCGTTCAAAACCATGGTCACTAGTTACCATGGTAACAGGACACTTTCACCATGTTTCAATCTTTGGATAACAATGGTTGGTCCCAATTTACCATTGGTTTAACAACGGCAAACCATGATTATAACCAGTGGTTTAACCTTGGAATATTTTTGCTGGGGAACCCAAATCTCGAACCGTTTCGCTGTAGGACAGACGGTTCGCGAGTTACGGCCGGTCAAGTCGAAACACGGGGGTGGGCCAACTTCCCAAAAATGATGGAACCCGGGTTCCGGATAGGCCCACGCATTGGATATAGCCCGGGGATGCTAAATCCCGAACTGTTTTGCTCTAGGACCAACGGTTCCAGAGTTATTGGGGTGGGCCAACTGCCGAACTTGAAGTTAGGGTGGGCCATCAGTTAGCTGGGATCCCGGGTGAGGTTCATGAAAGGGTACCCAAATTTCGATCCGTTTTGCTCTAGGACCAACGGTTACCAAGTTATGGGCATTTTAAATAATTTCGGAAATCGAAACTGAAACTCAAACCCCAAAATGGCTGACTTCATTACGAAACACCCCAAAATGGAGACCTTCAATTTGGAACACCCAAAATGGTGACCAGGAATTGACGTGATTTAAAATCGTGGCATTTCCGGTTCCGGTTCTGGTTACCATGACAACAACCCGCTTGGAATATGGCGGACCTTCTGGTTTGCATGGGGGCGGCCATCTTGGTGATTCTCTCTCCTCGAAAATAGTACTATCCTACTACTGAGGTCGAGACTCCAAAGAAACAACGATGCATCAAATTGAAGACTTTAACATCGGAGTAAGACAATTCTTCGTTAAGCATACACATTACCGTAAAGTGTTGGTAGCATATACTCAGAAAGATAAACCATTCAAAATCGCACAAATTTGTTTATTAATTTATTATTTTTATTTAACTGAATGACAGTGTTTAATTCGTCAACCTAAAATATCGGGATCAAAAAGTTATACGTTTTTATAATTAGATTTGGATTGTTTTCTCATTGAAATTGTTGTAAAATCAAAGCAGGCATTTAACCCAGTATGGGTTCGTGGACGTGGTCCCTACATGCAAAAATAAAAAAGGTCATTTAACAAGAACAAGAACAAGGCATGTAATACTGAATAGTAGACCTTTAGTACTATTTAATTTATTTACTCGACAATTTATGCAATTTCAAGTCGCACTTGACACGAACCGCGTTTCCAAGTATGCCAGATTAGTTGACTCCGTTTTAAGTGACATTCACTTAATATTTCTATATGTTATTAAACTGATACCTGCCCCTGTGTCTAGTGATGGGTGATGCCCCGTGCTAAATGTAGTGTCCTAAGTACAGGGTGATTCCAAAAGAAATAGACAGTCTGAAGTGTTTATTAAACGAAAACTATTCAACTTAGCGATAAACTATTTTCACCGTCATGTTCTGCAACTCAAAAGTTTCACCTAGCTAGTCATAGATATTTTATGTTTGCTCCCTTAGTTACACGACATACATCCATGTGATAATCAAATTCCTGCCAAACGGTTTTGGCACATTTTTGTCAATTACTGTAATTGTCATCCGTTGCTTAAGATCTTTTTGGTTGGTTAGATGATGAGATTGAACACCTTCTCTATGATATATCCCTATTAAAAAATCACATGATGTAGATCAGGACTTCAGTATGGCCAAATCATGAGTTCCTTCCTGTTTGTTGATGAACTGCCTATTCAGCACTGTGGAAGCCCATGCATCAACAAACAAGGAACTTATTATTTGGCCACCACGAAGCTATGATCTAACACCGTGTGATTTTTTAAATGTTTAAAATTCCCCGGTAGGGAGCGCATGGTTGTTATCTGCGGGCTAATAACTTGTAACTGACCGTATGCAAAAGCTAGATCTTGGCTGCTGCACCATACGGTGTCCACCAGAGTCTTTTCCGTAGAGGTCACATTACTCAATGTCTTTGAATAACTCGTGGATCGGCCCCCAAATACCCGGTGAGGGGTAAGAGCAGTAATGAAGAAGGTTGCAACAAAAGATGGTTTATTCCCAATTAGCCGAGTAACGAATTTACAAGCAATGTTCATAGATTTTTCAGGAAGCAGGAAGAATTAGCAAAGCATTATACAACCTGGGTAGCGAACTCGGGGGCTTCTCCTCAAGGCATCACTCACTATCACTCCTAAGTAAAATCATCAAAGTCCAGCAATGGAATCTTCATTCATATTACATAGTTGAGCAAACATCTATGTCACATAAAAACTTAGGAATAGGATTGATCTCACCCTCCTTAAATCTGTGCAGAGTCGGAGAGAAAGCTTTTGCAACCTCGGTTAACAAGGATCGGTCATGAAACCATCACAATTCCATAAACATAGACAAGGGTTGGAAGAAACAAAATGGCCGACGGAGAATATTTTGTGTTTCACGTCTGTCTCCAAACGAAAACGTAAACAGGAGAGAGATTGAGTTATGCCATGAGGAGATTACACGAAAGTTGTTTTATTTATAGGCATACAAAACAAGTTATCGTACAACAATGGCTAAGCAATAATCCATCAAGAGCCTCAGACAGTAAAATATTTATGACTTTTATTTATCGTCTACATTTTTATTGTATTATTATTATTATTATTATTATTATTCATAAATTCATAAATTCATAAATTCCCCAACTCGGGAAGAATGCAGGCAGAATAAAATTGTTAAATCTTGTATTGATTTGATTTACGGAAAAACAAAATCTTGGACTTGTGCATCTTTCGTGGTCAAAATCAAGCTCGCAGACCACTATTTTATAGCTATCCAACTATGTAATAATAAGGACACACAATTTTTGGCCAGAAACAATGAATCCGAGGTTGTAAATACCTTTTTCAACCAAAAAGGAATTATCAAGCAACTCAACGTGCAAAACTGGGAATTTTTAAATAACTTTAAGGACCCAAATCTGATGTATGAGGCAATTGAACAAACTATAAATAATATTTATGAAAGAAATAAAAGATTTAAAAAAAATCCTGAACAGGAACTAAAACAAGGTCAGCATAAAACGTACAAAACAGAATGGATGAACCATGAACTATTAAAAAAAATAAATAAAAAAAATAAAATGTGGTCTAAATTATCTAAACAATGTAACCCTCCTACTGAGCAAATTGAACTTTATAAAAGCTTGAAAAATAAACTTAACCTCGAAATAAAAGCTGCAAAACAAAATTATTACCAACAATATTTCAAAAAAAATAAAAATAACAGCGCTAAAATTTGGGAAAAAATAAACGAAATTGGTGGTAGAACTAACAAAAAAAGTAAAAAAAATAGAATTGATGAAACAATTCGTTCGTCTTTCCCACTTGTCGGCAACTCTGTTATTGCTAATCAGTTTGCTTGCTTCTTTAAACAGGAAGTTCCAGAACTTAAAAAGCAGAAAAAAATACAAATGGCCAGGAGAAACTTAAATTCTTATGGAAGCATAAATAAAAAAGTGATTGCACATAACGCCCCTGTTATGAATAAGATAAACAACACAATTCAGATTATTAAACCAAACCATTTTGAGATCATATCGATTATTAATAATTTAAAAATAAAGACTTCCTGCGGTTATGATGGTTTTTTCCTAGACCATTTTATTCAATCAAAGGAAAAAACAGCGCAATTTTTGGTTGCACTCATCTCTGTCATTATTGACTCAGAAATTTGGCCTTCTAAACTTAAAAGGCAGATAACTAGACCAATTTTTAAAAAGGGAAAAAAAATGATTTTTGTAACTATAGACCAATTGCACTACTTCCTGTACTCGATAAAATCATTGAAAATTTTTTTGCAAACAAAATTTTAGGCTTTCTCTCAAAATACAAACTTATAAACAGGTGTCAATTTGGCTTCCAACCCAAAATGGGCACTTTGGATGCCTTAAGCAACATTAATAATAAAATTAACACTGCCCTTCATGATAGCAAACATGTAGGTACAATTGCAATCGATCTGAAAAAAGCATTCGATACCCTAGATATCGAAATTCTTGGGAAAAAATTATTTAACATTGGCATTAGAGGTAAACTGTTGGGAATTTTACTAAGTTTCCTGTTGGAAAGAGAAAGTAGCGTGAAAGTTGGTGAGGATCTAAGTGATTGGTACAGAATGCAATATGGAGTCCCGCAAGGCTCTGTATTAGGCCCAATTTTGTTCATTATATATATAAATGATATTACTGAGATTACTCTCCATTCGAGCATTTGTTTATATGTAGACGATATTTTCCTCCTTTCTACTCACAAAAAGCAGGACATTATGATAAAAAATTTACAATATGATTTCGATAAAATAAGTAACTACCTGCGCGATAATGAACTTTTTATTAGTCAAGAAAAGACAATGTTCATGCATATAACCACTTCCCACACTGCCAGGCTTAACTGTAAAATATATTTACATTCTGAATCATGTTCCTTAACAGCTCCATGCAACTGTAAATCTCTGAAACAAGTATCTAATCTTAAATATCTCGGAGTTACTCTTGATGACAACTGGAAGTTCGACCAACATATTGATGAAATTATACGAAAAATCAGAGCAACTATTCCTTCACTTTACATGGTAAGATATTTCCTGGATAAAAACTGCAAAATTTGTCTTTTTGATGCTTGGGTCATGTCAAATGTTAGGTATGCTTGCACAATCTTTGGTTCCACTTCCACATGTCATTTGACCCGCCTACAAAGGATCTTAAATAAAGCAGCCAAAGCACTCTTTAACTTACAGGACAAAACCACACAGGAGGTAACATGCGAAAATAGGCTACTAACTTTTAGGAACCTTTATAGGCTTACAATTGTTTACAACAATTTCTTTGACAAAACATATCAAATAAGAATCGACAGACCACTAAGAAATAACAATGCATGGTTAAAAACACCAACTTGGAGGAATTCCTATGGCAAGAGATGCAATGCGCATATTGTTCCCTCGATTTTAAATGAAATTCCAAAAAATATAAGGGACAAATTATCACATAACAACATCAAAAAGATAATTAAAGAATGGATTCTTACTGAATAAAGAATTCTTATTAACAAGGCTCATATTTCAAAAGTCTTTACACCATGTAATAAAAAATATACATAAAAAAAAAAAGTTAAGAAATCTTGATTCTCTAAATGGGGAATCCAAGTGCGGATTGACGGTAAATCCTGACTTGTATAAATTTTCACAACATTAGAAAATTAAAAACTAAAACTAAAAACCTTTAAAGTAAATGCATTATAACAATTTAACAAATAAATAAATAAATAAATAAATAAATGAATATATGGATACCCTGCAGAATGTTACACTAGCCTACTACAAATTGATGCAAGTTAATATTACTCTGTATTGTTATGATTATTATTTTTTTTCTGTTTTTGTATTGTTTGTATTTATGTGCTGCCTCTCATACAAGCTCTCGAGCTTCGAGAATTTCTGTGCAATAAAGTATTATTATTATTATTATTATTATTATTAGTATTATTATTATTATTATTATTATTATTATTATCTACAAAAGGCGTTTGATACGGTAAATCATGACAAATTATTACAAAAATGTAACATGTTTGGTTTAAGAGGGAAAATGGAGAACATTCTTAAAAGCTACATGAGAAATAGAAAATTTTGCACTAGAATTAAAAATATGCATAGTAACCTTTCTAATATGAAGATTGGTGTTCCACAGGGATCAAACCTGGGACCACTTTTATTTTTAATATACATTAACGAAATAGAAAAAATTCTTGAATATACAAAAATGGTACTTTTTGAAGATGATATAGCAATTGTATCAATTCACTATAATAAAAGAATTATGGTAAAAAACTTACAAAGTGATCTAAATAAAGTACAAAATTTGCTTTTAGAAAATGAATTATTTATTAATGAAGAAAAAACTGTTTGGATGGAGATAAAAACTGCTCATATGATTAATGAAAATAAAGAGAAGATTTTTTTGCACACTGAAAAATGTTTCATAAACCACACTGCAACAGATGTAACATTGTGTAACAAGACATGTATAGAAATTAAGAAAGTTAATTCTTTCAAATATCTTGGAATAAATTTAGATGATAGATGGAACTTTAATAATCACATAACTATACTAATAAAAAAAATAAGAAGCATTTTACCAAAATTATATACATTAAAAGATATACTTAGTAAAAAAAATCTACTAACAATTTATTACGCATGGATTGATTCACACTTGAGATATGGGATTGAGGTTTATGGAAATTGCAGTAAATATATGATGGATAAATTACAAAGTATACAAAATAAAGCAGTGAAAATACTTTTCAAAAAAATAAATTCGGAGGAAAAAACAAAAGAATTGCTTGTAAGGAATAAAATTTTAAACATAATGAGGTTAAAAAATTCGGTCGTTATTAAAAAATATTTTTTCAAACAAAGCATTTTACAAAAGATGTTGAACACTAGGTCGTTAAATAGAAAGAATAAAAGAAAATTTACATTACCGAAAATTAGAAACGAATACGGCAAAAAAAATTCGTACTATTACATTGCAAATACATTTAATAACTTGGGCGTAGGTTTTGATAAGTGTAGTACGTTTAGTGAATTAAACAGAATAACAAAAAACCCATTAATGATAAATGAAGATTGATTTAAGGAAGGGGTACTTTAGATAACATAATATACTAACTGAGGTATCGAGATAGCACATACAAGGGCTTAGATGCCCTTCGAGCATCTCCTTTTGTAAAATAGGATTTGGCTTTTGTTTTCGTATTAATTTATTGTATTTGTATTAATCATCATTTTATGTGTCGCTATATATAGAATAGATTGTGGTGTTGTTGCTGTAACATAAAATGAAATAAATTATATTATTATTATTATTATTATTATTATTATTATTATTATCAATAACTATTCATGCATTCGAGATATGATGCATGCATTCGAGCTGCAGTAAAGATAGATATAGAGCCCTTAGTGGAACAAAATTAAACTTTTAAACAGTTCAGTTGTTGATCAGTCCATGATTCTAATTATCCTGGTTCGAGTCCTTACCTGTTCGAATGAACCTGGTTCAATTCCAAGCCTGTTAATGACAAGTGAATTTCGTTTATCTAAACAGCTGCACATTGGCCTTAGCTACAACATGCTGATTGCTACGATCGGGTAGGGGACTTCTTTTCAATTACTAGCAGCTCCGTTTTTCTTTCATCTAAAATGTTTATTTTTTGCATAGGCTCGCTAAATTATCACCCATTTTCACGACTCAGTCCTCCTTTAACAGTCTCCTTTAACAGTCTCAGTCTCCTTTGACCAGTATTAAAGTGGTGGGCCCTCACACTGGGACATCTTGGTTCGTATTAATTTATAACACGTACAAAGATCAACAACATGTCTCCTATATTCCAGAGTCTCAAAATCTACTTTTTTAAGGCATTAACCATATGACAGGTTCCGACAACTCGGTAATCTTTTGGTAAATTTACGTTGAATAATTCTCGAGTGCACGAATATCCTTTTTTTTTCATAGGGATTCCAACTTTCAGAAACAAATTCCAAAAGAGGGCGCACTTAAACTTTGTATGCTCTCATACGTGAGCTGGCTATACTAGACGGAAGCATTGAGTGAGGAGATAACCTATTTAGTGTCCATTGGCAGCAATGTTTGCACAATGGTAGGAGAATTTCGGGCCAAAAGTTGTTGGAATTCCTAGGTCTTTATGGAGGGTTACTGAGTTCAACACTTCTTCGTTTAATGTATAGCATACAGACAAAGTGGTACCAAACGGCATCACAACTCATTTACCAATCGATAATGGCAATTGCCACGCTTTCGACCATGAATTAATGGCATCTGAAGAAAACTGGCTGGTGGCTTCATCCTCTGCAAATTGAACAGACCTGCCGAATTCAGAATTGTCAGCAAACAGAAAAAAAGTCATCATCAACACGCTTGGTGAGGAAATCAATGAAAATGGGAAACAACAGGGGTCCGAGAATGCTCCCATAGGGAACACCGCTGGTCACCACAATTGGCGTTGACAAGTATCTATCAATTCTGACACGTTACATGCATCTCACGAGAAAGTTTTCGACCCAACTTTTGTCAGCAATCCCAAAACTTATTATTATATGTATTAATTTTGTGTTGGAGAGCTTATCAAATGCCTTTGCAAACTCTAGATATATCTGATGGTAGGGAATTTTTTCGTCTACAGCCAATGTACAAAAATGTAAGCACCTCAGCAGTTGTATGACGGCTGACCTCTCAGGAAGAAATCCAAATTGAATTTTGAAATTGAAAAGGCTGTGGTTTTCAAGATGTACTATGATGTTCATGACAATTATTTTCTCGAGGATCTTGCAAAAAAGGCACGTTAAGGAAATAGGCCTATAGTTAGTAATTAAGGAGGAGTCACCTGTCTTAAATACTGGAGTAACAATCGCTTTGCACTAGTCCGCCGGCAAACATGCTGATTGATCGTTGAAAAATTATTTTAAGGGGAGTAATTAGTACCAACTTCAGCTTGACAAAGATGGTAGCCGGAAGGCCATCAGGATGCACATTCATGCTACAAATAGCATGGCTAACATCAAGTTCTTTTATAGTTATATCACACGTTTTTGAGTCCCACTTGGGTCACCACATTCGGGCAGATTTCCATCATCAAATGTAAATACTTCTGAAAAATAATTGTTAAAATCGTTGGCAAGTGTTTGAGGGTCGGTTGTTATAAAGTCATTTTCCCGAATTACCCAGAGACGGCAGTGAGGTTTCAAGTAGCGACGAATATACCATTGAAGAGCGGTTACATCTTTGGCTGAGACAATTCGTAGCTCTTTTTCTCTAGCAACTTCTTGAACTGTGGCATGGAACAGTTTACTTAAACCTTTATATGGTTGCATAAATAACCTTGGGTGATTTTAGTTTTTACCCATTTATGCCAACACTGCCATTTTTTAAAGGCGAGATTCACTGTTCTACGGTTACGTATTTTGCCTTACTGGACTTGTTAATTGTATTTTAAGAGTTTGATGTTGTTTTAGGAGTAATACATGCATCAAACGCTCTTTTTAATACCAGAAGAAATAAATTTCACGTTGCTCGATATTAACATTGGTATTTAACACATGTATCCAATACACGTTAGACAGTTCACGCATGGCCATTTCAAAGCCGGCACCCCGGTACCTGTCAACCTGTCATTGGGTTGAGACCAAGCCCTTCTTATGGTCCTGTTGGGTTGCCGGTTATTTTGCTTAAAGAATCACATTGGAAATAAGTTACCCACTTTCACGTCTGTTTCCCCATTTCTTTTGAACAGGGTAAACTTCCCGATTTATGGAGCACAGCTACTGTGGTCCTAATTTTTAAGAAAGGTTCTGCTTCTGATCCCCTTAATTATCGTCCAATTTCACTGAATTGCGTTGTTTGCAAAGTAATTGAGTCTATTATACGTGACACAATGTTGCATTTTTGGAAAAAAGTTTTCTATTATTCGTGAGGAACAGTTCGGTTTCCTTCCTGGAAGGTCAACTACCCACCAACTCTTATTAATTCTAGATCGATGGACTTGCACTTTAGATGCTGGGGCTCCTTGTGACACTATCTATTTTGATTTTAAAAAAGCCTTTGAGTCGGTTACTCATCGCAAGCATCTTTCAAAGTTGACTGGGTGTGGAATCACAGGAACATTGTGGCTTTGGCTGGCTGCTGTTTTGAAAAACCGTTCCCAGAGTGTTACTGTTGCTGGCACATTATCCACTGAAGTTAGGGTCCATAGTGGGGTCCCACAAGGGTCGGTGCTTGGACCGCTACTATTTGTAATCTATATCAACGACTTAATTTTTGCTATTCCATGTACCTTTGGCTAAAAGTTCGCGATTGATATAAAAATTGGAGCTGAAAAGCTTTCTCCTGGCCACTGCATCGATCTCGCGGATGAGATTGTGGGGGTTCTTGATTGGTCTTATCTTTGGCAATTGCCTCTCTCTGTGAAAAAGTGTCTTTCGTTCCATGTGGGAACAAAAAATCCGGAATCACCGTATTCTTTGGGTGGTGTTGCCCTACCTGCTGCAGGGACCTTGGGGTCTGGTTTTCAAAGGACTTTAAGGCGTCTCTGCATTGTCGGATGGTTGTTGCCTCGGCTTTTCGCCGTTTGGCAGTGGTAAATAGATGTTTCACGTCTGGAAACTCTTTAACCAAGATCTGGGCTTTCAAGTGTTTGTTCGCCCTCTTCTCGAATACGTAACACCTGTATGGTCACCTTACCTTGCTGGTGATATCGATCTGGTCGAGTCGGTCCAATGCAAGTTCACAAAGTGCCTTCGGGTTTCTGTGATCTACACCATATTGAAAGTCTATCCAGTCTACACCAGTCTACACCATATTGAAAGTCTCGAATTGCTTGAATTGCACCGACTTCGGTTTGATTTAATACTTACTTACAAAATTCTGCATGGATTAATAAATGTTAATCTTCCATTTTTTGACTTGTCACCTAGCCATTATTGCACCAGGGGTCATGCCTGGAAGCTTGTTGTTCAGGGTTCCCGCCTCGACTGCCGGAATTTTTTTTTGCGGTTCGCGTGGTCCCAATTTGGAATGCCCTAAGCTCTGAGACTGTCTGTATGCAGACTGAGAGTAGACTTCGTAGAATGCTATTAAAAACGAACCTCTACCCCTTTCTTAAGCGACCGTCCTAGTTTTTAGTACCCTATGTCTGATTTCTAAATCTATCACCGAGGACCGGTATTAGTGGCTCACAACCCTTCCGGCAACCTTCCACTTGTTTGTGGGAAACAACGTTATTATTATTATTATTATTATTATTATTATTATTATTATTATTATTATTATTATACCAATGGGAAGACCAGAACTGGCTATATTAAAGCCAAACGAGACATGAGGGGGGCAGGATCATCTGCCACAGAGAATGGAGGTTTACTACTCACCCCAATGACTGATCCAACATTGTTACAAAATACCAATTGTGAAAAACCATTTGTCAGAATAAATTTGAAAAAAAATTCATCACGAGTATTTGTAGTTGTATGGTTAATTTCAGGTCTATTGAAATTTCCCAGCAGGACAATACCATAGTTAACATTGCAAACAGAGTCCAGAAAAGATTCCAATAATCGACACTGTGTATCATCTCGAGCATCACATGGAAGGGGATATATGAGGCCAAAATGAAATTTACATGTCGGCAACACTATATTACGGAGCCCTAAGGCCACGTGAAAAAATTTTATTTTATGTGAGGTGGGGGTAGGGGTTGGCCATTTTTTTTTTCAGAAAACGCCGTTTTTTTTTTCTGGAAAACGCCGTTTTTTTTTTCTGGAAAACACCGTTTTTTTTTTCAGAAAACGCCGTTTTTTCTAGAAAACACCGTTTTTTTCCTGAAAACGCCCCTACCCCTACTCCTTTTTTGTTTGTAGGAAAACGCCGGATTTTTTCGGGAAACGCTGTTTTTTAGGTTTGGGGGAAAACTTGTCACACTGGACTCACGCATCCATTGACACCAACAAAGCAGCGCAAGGTCCACTACACTTGAGGCAAAACAGATGGCTGGTTCATGCGACGTGTACACATGTAAACAGTTGTAGTCATTAATAGTTCGAAGGTTAAATTAATGAAAACTAGAACATTGATACTTTCAGTAGCAACGTTCAAGTTTTCATTTAACGTCCAAAGTATTATTCGGTGAGATTAAGTTAGCGAATGTTTTGGTGTGTTGATATCACTCCTTTGAAGGGCCAAACCATTCGGAACTTGGCGTTCAACAAAGTGCTAGGTCAACAAGAAATTACCGGGTTTTCAACACTTTGATACTACCTTTTGCCTAGAGACCGAATCATTCTCAGCTTAGTCACCTCTTTATAGGATTTTGTTGTAATTGTTTTATTTAGTTAGTTTTGGTGTGTTGATATCACTCCTTTGAAGGGCCGAACCACTATCAACTTGGTGGCCTCTTAACTAGTTTTTGGCTTTGTTTATTTTGCTTTGTTTTTACAGTTAGTTTATTTTTCGTGAATTGGACGTGAATACAATTTCTTTGGCAACGTTGTTTAGATTGTATTGTACTGCACCCATTCGTTCAATTTCATACCTGGAAGCCTTCCCGTTATCTCAGTATCGATGAATAATCACCCTATGGGATTTAGCATGGGGATGAGCGGACAAGCTAGTAACTAGTAGTAACACATTTTCAACGTTATTCACTGTAAAAAATATTTCCGTTTTTTTACGGTGACAGTCAATGGTAACACTGCTAACAGGAAAATGAACGTAATTTAACGGACGTCCCGTTATCTTGAGCAACGGTTAAATTTACGGAGCATTAATTAAGTAAAGATGAGTTGAAGTCAGGCTAAACAGTAATTATCAGGGAAATAATACGTTCAGTCTAATTACGGTACTTTATTCCGTAAAATATATTTACAGGCATGTTCCGTAAATATTTACGGACGTTGTACGGTGAAAATACGGAAATTTTTAACAGTGTTGAGGGGCAGATTTTGCATTAAAAGCAGCTTAGCTGGCATTCCTAATTAATGCAGTTAATTTTTGTCAGGTGGGTCATTGCTCTCATTTTCAACATAATTTAAGCTTCTGTACCGCATTATTATTTTTATGTACGTACCTGAAATGTGCCCAACTCTGCTTCAGGTTATACACTTGACACAATGGCGTCGCGATACAATGGTTTACAACCTCGACAATCATGAATTGATGTGATGTTTGTTGCCAAACTTGGCGCGACATACTAGCGTGTGTGTAGATACTAGGGTGGCGACCACTACACACGTTGTGTCTTTACAGCTAAGGTAGTCTGGCTGTTTTCAGGCATGTGAGGATAAATAACAATGCGGCAGAAAAGGCTGAAACTTGTTCAATCGAGAGACATTGATCGCCCGGCAACATAAAAGTTACTGTTAGTGACACAGCTTAACGTTTTCTTGTTGAAAAAGCGACGTGATTAGCGTTTATACTTGCCTAATTACTAACTGGCTACTGGTAACGCTTTTTTTGTATTGCTCAGGAGATGTGCCCTTTTCATACGCCTCTTCTAATTGGTCAAGTGGTTCAGGCGCTAGGGACATCTAAACGACTAAATTGATTGTTTTACATTGTTTTAAACATTGCTGTTATGCAACAATGAAGTCGTGAAGCTAATTCCACCGAATACGACATGCGTGAGCGATATAGTTTATTATTGGGCAGCATGAAATGAAAATGAAGGCCGAGGTCCCCCCCCCTTCTCCATCCCTTACCCCGCTCCGATATTTGGTTTGCCAGCCATAATACTGCCTGAACACTGCTGGACCACTGCCGCCTACGTGTCGCAACAATTGTGGACCATCCTCTCAGCTATATTAGTATAACATTGATGATGTTTTTTGGGGGTTTGAGAGTGTGTGGGGGAGGGCGGTTCTGAAAAATTCCGTTAAAAATGGAATACTTAGTGACTTTGGGTGTCAGGCCAGGCCTTTAGCATTATTTCTACTCTAATCTATTTGCACTGTAGCATTGCTGAGCACAAATAAAAAAAAATCGTAAAAGTTAATGCACCTATGCTGAACAAAATCAATGTAAAATGCAAAGTTGCCTCCTTTATAGAACCATAGGAAAACTCATAAACGAAAAAAATAAATAAAACTGTTAAAAATAATAAGAAACCTGGAAACAGAATTAATTTGAAAACACAGAAAATCCAGGGATCCATGCAGATTGAAAAAGAGAACGACGTCGAATCCCTGTAAGGCAGGTTAGTACTGAACGAGTTCAATAATAAATAGGCTGGAATTTAAAGGGCAATTACATCCATTTTGACACGCATGTTTTACTTTTGGATCACTTACACAATAACTACACACAACAATTGCGGTAAGAATAAGTGACGTACGTCCGACACAGCAATTTAATTACTGCATCACCAAAACACGACACGGAGACCGCTATTGTTTTGTTGGAACGCGTAGAAATTAATGCCGACAGATGTCACTTATCGATTTCGACTCGCAGCCGATTGAGATAGCTCTATTGACTGTGAGAGCTCAAGCACCCGACGGCCTTAGCTGGTGTCCGACACTAGTGGCCAGAAGGCCATGGGACGTTAGAGCTCTCACAGCAAAAAAAAAAGAGCTATCTTAATCAGCTGCGAGTCGAAATCGATATGTGACGTCCTGCCAGCATTAATTTCTGCGCATTCCAGCAAAACAATGGCGGTCTCCGTGTCGTGTATCGGTGGTGCAGTAATTAAATTATTGTATCGGACGTACGTAACATATTCTTATCTCGATTCTTGTGTTTAGTTAATGTGTAAGTGATCCAAAAGTAAAACATGCATTTCAAAATGGATGTAATTGCCCTTTAATCGCAATATATATATATATGATATATGCTGTGAAGACCGTCGCCATCATCTTAAAATACCCAACTCTGCTACCAATACCACGTAATGCAAATTACTAATTAAATACATTAAGTTTTGGAATCGATTTATTTTATTTATTTATTATTTATTTTTTTTGGTTCAGTATAAGTAAGTCATCTTCTCCTTTCAGTTTTGCAAAACGGTCTGCGTATGTAATAAATCTACCCCAAAACAAAACATGTTAAGGATTCCCGCCAAGCTTTTTGGCCGTGTAAAGTCGTGATATCAAACGCCAAGCTAATCCCACCCACCGAGCAATAGTTCGAAAGTTAAAAGAAATATATGATAACTGCTTACTGTACAATTTTCAATTATTCCATTAAACGTTTAAAGTCGTAGACGGTGGAATTAGCTTCACGACTTCATTGTTGCATAACAGCAATGTTAAAAACAATGTAAAACAATCAATTTAGTCGTTTAGAGGTCCCTAGCGCCTGAACCACTTGACCAATTAGAAGAGGCGTTATGAAAAGGGCACATCTCCTGAGCAATACAAAAAAAGCATTACCAGTAGCCAGTTAGTAATTAGGCAAGTATAAACGCTAATCACGTCGCTTTTTCAACAAGAAAACGTTAAGCTGTGTCACTAACAGTAACTTTTATGTTGATGGGCGATCAATGTCTCTCGATTGAACAAGTTTCAGCCTTTTCTGTCGCATTGTTATTTATCCTCACATGCCTGAAAACAGCCAAACTACCTTAGCTGTAAAGACACAACGTGTGTAGTGATCGCCACCCTCGTATCTACACACACGCTAGTATGTCGCGCCAAGTTTGGCAACAAACATCACATCAATTCATGATTGACGAGGTTGTAAACCATTGTATCGCGATGCCATTGTGTCAAGTGTATAACCTGAAGCAGAGTTGGGCACATTTCAGGTAGTTGCATAAAAACAATAATGCGGTACAGAAACTTAAATTGTGTTGAAAATGAGAGCAATGACCCACCTGACAAAAATTAACTCGTGTAGGAATGACAGCTAAGCTGCTTTTAATGCAAAATCTGCCCCTCAATAACGTTGAAAATGTGTTACTACTAGTTACTAGCTTGTCCGCTCATCCCCATGCTAAATCTCATTGGGTGATTATTCATCGATACTGAGATAACGGGAAGGCTTTCAGGTATGAAATTGAACGAATGGGTGCAGTACAATACAATCTAAACAACGTTGCCAAAGAAATTGTATTCACGTCCAATTCACGAAAAATAAACCAACTATAAAAAGAAAGCAAAATAAACAAAGCCAAAAACTAGTTAAGAGGCCACCAAGTTGATAGTGGTTCGGCCCTACAAAGGAGTGATATCAACACACCAAAACTAACTAAATAAAACAATTACAACAAAATCCTATAAAGAGGTGACTAAGCTGAGAATGGTACGGTTTCTAGGCCAAAGGTAGTATCAAAAGTGTTCAAACCCGGTAATTTCTTGTTGACCTAGCACTTTATTACACATCTGCACGGTAGTGGAGTTGAGTCTAATACACAATTTTAAAAAAAAGAGTGATAACATATCAAAAACCAAAACTGGTAAAAAAAAAAGGCCGCCAGGTTCCGAATGGTTCGGCCCTTCAGAGGAGTGATATCAACACACCAAAACATTCGCCAACTTAATCTCACCGAATAATACTTTGGACGTTAAATGAAAACTTGAACGTTGCTACTGAAAGTAGCAATGTTCTAGTTTTCATGAATTTAACCTTCGAACTATTAATGACTACAACTGTTTACATGTGTACACGTCGCATGAACCAGCCATCTGTTTTGACTCAAGTGTAGTGGACCTTGCGCTGCTTTGTTGGTGTCAATGGATGCGTGAGTCCAGTGTGACAAGTTTTCCCCCAAACCCAAAAATCAGCGTTTCCCGAAAAAATCCGGCGTTTTCCTACAAACAAAAAAGGAGTAGGGGTAGGGGCGATTTCGGGAAAAAACAAACGGCGTTTTCAAGAATAAAAAAAAAACGGCGTTTTCTGAAAATAAAAAGACGGCGTTTTCTGAAAAAAGAAAAAACGGCCAACCCCTACCCCCACCTCACATAAAATAAAATTTTTTCACGTGGCCTCTACAGGGCTCCGTACTATAGCAAACACTGGACCCTGTTTGCCTTTTATTATAGGGGTGACTTTGGTCCGACTATTACGGTTAAACATCGTGGACATGCACACACAACTCGCCGGCATGAGATTTTCTTTTCATTACAAACTGTTGCGTGACTCTTAGAAGCTCTCTTAGACTCTCAAATTACAAACGGCGTTACAGCCTCGAATAAAATTTAGAACAGATTCGTGAAAATTAATAAAAATGCGAACGTCATTGAAAATATTTTCACTTTAAATAATTATTTCTATACCATATACTACCGTTCCATTAAATAATAATTTTCATCCGTGTACATTTTACATTTCATGTACACATTAGGTTCTGTTAAAATTGATCATGATGCATGCGTGTCAGCTTGTTGGCGGAGCGAGCGAGCGAAGCGAGCGAAGCGTAGCCTATAACGGACACCAAATTGCAAAATGTTGGTTGGTTGGTCCGTTGGTCTGTTGGTTGCACATTTTTAGTCTGGGTGGAGCCCAAACCAAAGATCGGATTGGAATGAAATTTGGTACAACGCTTGATACCCCAAACAGTATTGCTGAACCAAAATTTGACGTAAATCGAACAATTATGATGGGAGAAATAACAAATTTTCGAATTTATTTCTAACACTCACCATTGTAAATTTGGAATCGTGAATAGTTAAGGAATTCCGACGACGCATACACCAGCCTTGCTGGTGGGACTCAAGTGAACTAAATAAATCATCGTAGCTTCCTTACAGCTAATAATCTTTTTTGGCATAACCCAACGAAATAATACCATTTGATTATAGCACTTTAAGCACTAGAGGAAGGCAAGCATAAGGGGGAAAACAGAAGGGTTCGTTAACGATTCACATTCGTTTCGTGTGAAAAAGAATACTGGCAGGAATTTAGCAAACATGGCAACCAAAGTGGCGTTGACACTATCAACGGGAATCTCAAATGTGAAACATCAAATCGCCGCTGCAGGAGGAAACCTCTCATATAAGACGACCGTACAAGGCAGACTACGTGTTTATATCACAACACGGAACAATAATTTGGCTTCGTATAATAATTTTAACATTCCTGGATTGCTATGGAAACTGCCGACTCTCCATCCCGTGCTGCAAGAATGATTAGGCTTAACCTCGAAGCAATAGGCCTAACTGTTGTCGTTTACGAAACTAAAACGGGTGATAACAATTAGGCTTAAAATTAGGCTTTATAATTATTTAAATGTTATTCACACCCAAGCTAACACCGTCTGACCTACAATTGTGATAATTCTATTTTTTTTTAAATGACTATCGCTCGCCGTTGCAGTATGTGCCAGAGGTGTGCGCTTTAACATTGTCGTAGGAGGCGTCGTAGGAGGCGCCGTAGGGAGCAGCGGATATTTTGAATCTTTTGATTATTTTGACGTATACTACAGTTACTGATGATTGTTTAGATTGCAGTTAAATGCTTTATTGTTAATATTTTAGGTCTACGAAAGGTAATCTGCAATAAATATAAACAATGTAAGCATTATTGACGGTGGCAAGTTCCTTGCCAGCTTAACCACGGTGGCTAACGTGTTATTTTACTATGGCGGCGATGACGTAAAGAGGATGCAAATGCCGAAACAGAAACTAAATGTAGGAGCAAACGAAAGCATCTTAAAATTAATATGAAACGTAGCCTACCTAAAATGAAAAAAAAAGAGCTAAAAAGTTAAAAACACCAGCAAAGAGCTTCAGCTCAAATGTAGCTAAGTGAATATTGTCCCCAGCTTTTTAAGGACTCTTAGCAAATATTACAAAGCCATTATAATGAGAGTAAATACAAATTTAAAATAAATTTCTCTTCGCTCCGCCTACAATAGGCCCAAAGCCTGTTTCCTAGTCCTATAGATGATATGAAGTTATATACTAAAATGTAAATATGTATAAGCAGGGTACATCCTGTTTTCCTCATTAGTCTAATCAGTGATAACTGTTGTTGGTGGACAGCTCTCACCCTATCCTACTCCATTTATCATTTCCTACACCCTTCTACCTTCCCCAACTCCATAAAAATCGTGACAAAGTCTAATGTTAGCCATTTTGACACAACCGTCTGTCATGTTTTTCATTATTTTTAATTTATTTTTGAACGTGGAGTTTTTTTAATTAAGCCTAAACCAAAGTTATAACTCATAGCATAACCATTTATTTAACACTAACTGGGCCCATTTGACTCTCCGTCCTATAATTACATTTCTATTGTCTTACCACATCACTGTCCAAGGTGCCGAAAGTACCCGTCATCGCACAAAGAGGAATAAGCCTAATTAAGTCAATCAACAAAGGTTTTATGATTTAATTTTCGGATTGTTGCTCGATTCTGATGTGCCCCATAACCGTTCATACCGCGTAAACTCAATGCGGATTTGCCCCTTCAAACAACTTCTCTGGAACATTTTTTTTTGAGATCTCGTCTGAAAGGGCTATTCGTCGAGTTAATGTGGTATGAACGGTGATGGGGCACTTCGGAAGCGAGTTACAATCCATAAACACGAGTACAAAACCTTTCAACAAACAAGGCATAACAATGCTGCCAACAATGACATCTTTGTCGCATTGTCGACCATTCTGAGCAAAAGCACAATTCATCCTTTGTTGTGCGTGTGCTATACCATTGTTGGCGCACTGAGATCATGAAATTGGGTGATAAATAGGTAATCAGCTCCTTTCCTCGAAGAGCGGCTGATAACTTATATTTATCAGTGTTTTTTATGTATAATGACGTAAAGATAAGAGTTCAAGGTTTTAGTTAAGATTGTTAGTTCTCGTGCATTGGTTATGAAACAAATTTAATATCTACCAGTCATTATCTTCTCTACAACTACCAACTCCTGTTTGGACTTTGAAAGTTTGAAAGTCTTTATAATCTTCTCTCTTTACAAAACGTTATTTGACAATATTATTGATCATTGATAAGATACTCTGCATTCCTGCAGCAAAAAAAAACTTTTATCATGTAGGAATTGAAAAGTTTTTTATCATGCCAGGTCTTTCAACAATAGACAAAACTGATAGAGCTGACAACTAATTTATTTGGGTGATTAGTTTTCAATAGCTTTTATTAAACAACCTACCTTTCTTATCAATTATTTTTGATTACTTTACTTTACAGGGTGAGGCAAAAGTATCGACCCAGTAGATTTGGCCGCCTCATGATTTCGTTTAGCCACCAAACAACAATGGATTGTTGGTCACCACGGAGGGGGTCACGTTTTGAGATCATCCAGGGGTGCCCCCCCCCCCACCCTGCCCCTTAAATAAAATTTCTACTTCCGGTTACTTTAGATATAGGGCATTAGTTCAAATTTGAGATATGTGCGGGCAGTCAATTCATGGTGAATGCAGAAACAGCATGTAAATCGGTCCACCATAGCACGAGCTATGGCCAAACACATCAAGGACCGCGGCAGCGGTCCTTATGTAAGCCTCAGCATGAACTTCCATGTTAAACGTCAAACTTTGAACTCCTATATAGTCTCGCCCAGAATTGACATAGACCAACGAAATTTGGTATTTGGGGTCGTGTCGTAACTATTTCACCAGATTACAAATTTTAATGACAACAATCAAACCGTTCGGCGTCCACGGCATGGCCATTTCTTGTTGTTGTTGTTGTTGTTGTTGTTGTTGTTGTTGTTGGGACTCTGTGCCCTCACCTGGAGACCGAACCACTGAACCAATTTTCAAGTTCTATAGCTTAAAACGTAGGTCTGAAAAAGGCCTAGGGCCTTTTGCAGGCTATTTTAACGTAACTACAATATTCTTGACACGGAAAGCCAAATGGACTAAAACTTTTGCTCTCACCTAGAGATCGAACCAATGAACAGATTTTCAATTTGTATAGCTTAAAATGTAGATATTAACACCGACCAGGGCCTTTTGAACCCGATTTTTACGTGACTGCAGTATACTCGTCGGCAGAGCAATTATTATTGCAGAGCACTGGGCAGAGATCATTAATGTTGCTGTTGGGACCCTTTGTCCTCACCTGGAGATCGAACCACAGAACCGATTTTCAAGTTCTATAGCTTAAAACGTAGGTATGGACAAGGCCTAGGGCCTTTCGCAGGCTATTTTAACGTAACTACAATGTTCTTGACACGGAAAGCCAAATGGGCTAAAACTTTTGCTCCCACCTAGAGAACGAACCAATGAACCAATTTTCAATTTGTGTAGCTTAAAATGTAGGTATTAACACCGACCAGGGCCTTTTGAACCCGATTTTGATGTGACAGCAGTATTCTCGTTGGCAGAGCAATTATTATTGCAGAGAACTGTACAGAAAATATTAGACTTGCTGTTGGGACTCTTTGTCCTCGCAGATCGAACCACAGAACCGATTTTCAAGTTCTATAGCTTAGAACGTAGGTATGGACAAGGCCTAGGGCCTTTCGCATGCTATTTTAATGTAACTACATTATTCTTGAGACGTAAAGCCGAATGGGTTAGAACTTTTGCTCTCACCTAGAGGTCGAACCAATGAACCAATTTTCAATTTGTACAGCTCAAAGTGTAGGTATTAACACCGATCAGGGCCTTTGAAAACGATTTTGATGTTACTGCAGTATTCGCATCGGCAGAGCAATTATTATTGTAGAGCACTGGGTAGAAATCATTAAGTGGAGTAACAAATTTTTGCAGAAATTGTGCAGAAAACATAAATTTGGTACACAAGTCTTTCTTAACAGTAAAAATCGAACATGCCATGGACCCCAATGAAATACCCAAAGTGCCATCAGTGCCCCCCCCCCTCCCGCCCCAGAACCTCCTCGTGATGCATCCCAGGGGGTTGGGCAACAAATTCTTATAGATCAAGCTAAAAACATGAAATTGGGTGCAAAAGTCACTCTTAGCAGTATAAAACGAATCAGCCATGGAAAAGACTCTCTTATAACAGTTATTTTAAGGTGATTACAGTGTTCTTTTCTGTGTTATTCTTGCTAAAACAAGAAAAGAAAATAAGGGATATTAGTATTAAAAAACGCTTAAGCGTATAAAATACGGATGTAAGCCTTAAAAAACTTAAAGCCCTAAAGGAACAGATGTTAGAAAAAGACATGTAAGCCATCAGCGTCGCACTAATACGTGTAAAAGAAGCTCCAGCTTGTTTTTTGGATCGCTGGAGATTCTTTTACACGTATTAGTGCCACGCTGATGGCTTACATGTCTTTTTCCAATATCTGTTCCGTTAGGGCTTTAAGTTTTTTAAGGCTTACATTCGTATTTTGCACGCTTAAACGTTTTTTAATACTAATTAGTACAAATGTTGGCTTTATTGTCTAAAATAATATCCTGAGCAGTTGCGTGAGTTGATTTATTCCATTATTAGAGTAAGGGACAGCAAACGTAACGACATTGATAAGGGTTCGGCTAGCACAGGTTTGTAGCAGATGTGAAAAACCGGAGTTCAACCTTGAACCGCATTCCGAGGTTCGAACTCATGTTACAACAAATGTGCTGTCTGCAACATAAACATACTAAGTCAACTAGTGAGTGGTACCTTCCTTCCCGGGAATCAGTGAGCAAGAAAGAAGTCCTTTTGTGGATCCTTAGGGCACTAAGTATTGAGATCAAGCAGGGTTTCCCCCACCCTGCCACCCTTAAATCAAGTTTCCACTTCCGGTCCTTTAGGGCGAATGACAGTGTGCTAAATGTGCCACAAACATGTGCACAAGCATGTGCAGCCGAACCCTTATCAATTTCGTTACGTTTGCTATTCCCTATTGCAATTATTACATGCAATAATTCAATTCACACAACTGCGCATGATATTATTTTATGCAATAAAGCCAACATTTGTACTAATGTGTTTTGGTCATAGCTCGTGCTATGGTGGACCGATTTACATGCTGTTTTCTGCATTCGCCATGAATGGACTGCCCGCACATATCTCAAAGTGGGACCAATGCCCTATTCCTAAAGGAACCGGAAGAAGAACATTTATTTAAGGGGGCAGGGAGGGGGGGCACCCCAGGATGATCTCAAAATGTGGCCCCTTTCGTGGTGACCAACAATCAATGGTTGTTTGGTGGCTAAACCAAATCATGCGGCTGCCAAATCTTCTGGGTCGATACTTTTGACTCACCCTGTATAATCGACTGTCAACTAGCCATTCCCATATTGATAATTCTCGCTTGCTGTTGCAGTAAGAATTCAACTGAGATACCATGAAGAAGATTTTAAGCATCTTTGCTGCTTCATTGATTTTGTCTGTTTCAGTAACAGGTAGGTCAACTTTTTGTTTAGAGTTTGGTTTTCATTTTATTTATAAGGTGAGAAGTAATTCTACTGTTACGAGATTGCCTCTAAAATAATGACCACACTTAATTAATCTGTGTTTGGTTCTTGTTCGTATGGGAAAATAATGAAACTTTTATGGGTATTGGTGCGATCCAGGGACAGAGCCCAGCCTAACTGCTGAAAGAAGATTCGGTAACTGGAATGGGGACTGAAGAAAAAGTCGGTTGGAAAGCTGAAGCCGATCGAGTGCCGAATGCAGGAGGTCAACAGAGGCTTTCTTACAGCATTTCTGCCGAACAACGTTGGCTAACAGATTTGTATAACGACTCTATTGTTTCGAGTCGCGTGCAGTCTCAAATTCCGAAAGCTGACGCCATTGTGACTATACAACGGTAGTCGCCAACATAGCCGACGATTTGATCGATGATTCAGATTCACATGTGTTGCTGTCTCAAATTCCTTAAATGTGAAAGGTGAATGTGTTTCGTACGCTGCTGATTCGCCATCACCCTCGGGTAGTGTTGATTTCCGCCGTTTTGGGAAACCAGTGGAAGATATCGAAATTAAGTCAAGAATTCATTTACGTTGTCCACAGAAAACCTTGAAAAATGATAACTGGGCTGTAAATATACGGAAATCTTGGGCTAATTACCGTACTTCTTAACGGCGAGAAAGTAACACCACCAAATACATGAATATTTCTGGTTGGAAGAATATTTCTGATTAAACACAACCAAACTGTTTGTACTACAACATTTTTTTATATTGGAATTATTTTTTAAGTGGCATCACAGAGGCGTTACAACTAGAAAGTAAAAGTTATAGCAAGTAAGTGTTAATAATCTTTGTTTTTTCTTTGGGTTCCGTGGCGTGCAGTGTTCGTGGTAGTAAGATTTCACGACACTCTAGTCCAACAATGATTTCATTGTTGCGGCCGTGCATCTTCACGAAATTAGGCTACAACAATGAAAGAGTTGTACATGTGACGTCAATGGGCGTCACACCACAAAACTTTACAAGTATTTATAGGTTAGCACCTGTCTAAATGTTATAGAACTCGGTGGCTAGTAGTCATGGTGAATGCGAACCCAGTACAACACCATACTGCTACAAAATAATAATACACAATGCACAAAGCAAATAAATATAAAGAATTCCTAAAATGCACAATTTAAATTAAACCTTTAAGTTAATTGCAAACAATAGTGGGGCAGATAAATGTGCATTTTTCGTAAAATATCGTTTACTTTTGGAAACAACCGTGAAAGATGGCACATATGCTCATTGAAATCCACCGTTTCAAAAAAATCCATTAACTACTGAAGAATACAAGATGGCGGCCAAAGACTGAGGGAAAACGGCCACCAAAAAATTGTTTTCTGCCTGTATCTTCTTAAATATAAATTTTATGAAAAATCACGTTCAGACTGAAGGGGGTTGTAGAAAATTAAATTATCTGTAGAAAAGCTTTCTACGAAATTTTCGGTATATGCAGTGGTTAAGGAGATATACTGTGTTCAAGAAAGGACCACTCAACTGCCATCTAGAAAAAATGGCCGCTAGCATAGTATTTGGTGATTAGCTCATGGGAAGTAAAATTTAAAACTAGAAAACGTCCGGTGAATATCTTTTGTGTCATGTTCACTAACTAATGTGACAATGTATGCACCATACACAGGTAATTGCATAAATAAGTATTTGAAAGAATTATCTGGTTATTTTACACATTCGTTACAAATACCATTCATATTGTATAGTCTACCAGCTAAATTCAAAAAGGGCTCTAGTTTAAAAGATAGTACAACTCGACAGCTAGAAAAAATCCGTAAGTGCAGGGTGTCAGGTACACCCCTAGAGATCGTCACTACAGTGGATATAAATTCATGAAGTGGTGCAGCTTTCCTGTATGACGTTTTCAAGATAGCGTCCAAAAATGGTGACCAAAAACAGTTTTTTGCTTCTAGTGCCTAAACCGTTCATCCGATCGAAAATAAGCATGAACCATTGACGTTTAGAATAAAATTTCCTTCAGAAAATGATCTATTCATATTTTTCGTAAAAGTAACCCTTCTGGCCGAAATTCGTCATTTAAGATCTTTTAGACCATTTATGTGCTATAGGTAAAACAGTAAATGTGAATATAATTCCTGACTTTAAACAGCTGCAATGTTAGTTCTAATTAAGATCCACTAACGTAATTGGGCTTGAATGAAAAGTGAAGATGTATGTTTTCCAGCAAGGGTAATTTAACGATTTATTTTAATTGGGACCTAAACTACGGCAGTTTATCTACGTCGCAGTGCTTTGATTTTTGCGTTGGTTTACAAGTTCCATCTTTAAAGTGGTGCGGTAGCCTTCTTATTACAAATAATTGGATGTGGATAGGCTTAGATGAATGATGAAGATTTATACTTTCGGGTAACTAAAATGATTTATTTTAATTAGGAGCTAAGCTACAGTAGTTTATCTACGTTGTGGTGCTTTGATTTCAACATCGATTTACAATAAATTCAATCTTTAAACTGCTGCAGTAGTCGTTCTAAATTAGATAAAAATGAATGTTATTAGGCTTAATTGAAAGATGACGATATCTATTTTTCAGCAAGGGTAATAAAACGATTTATTTTAATTAGGAGCTAAGCTTTGGCAGTTTATCTACATTGTAGCACTTTGATTTTTGCATCATTTTACCACAAGTAACATCTTTAAACCGCTGCAGTAGCCGTTCTAATTCAGAATAATGAATATCATTAGGCTTAGATGAAAAATAAAGATGTATATTTTCCAACAAGGGTAGTTAAAACAATTTATAATAATCAGAAGCTGCTCTACGACGGTTTTTCCTACATTGTAGCTCTGTGCTTTTGCATAATTTTACCACAAGTTCTATATTTAAACTACTACAGTACCCGTTCTAATTCTGATAAATAGATGTGATTAGGCTTAGGTAAAAAATGAAGATGTATATTTTAAAACAAGGGCAATTAAAATGATTTATTTTAATTACCAGATAAGCTACGGCAGTTTATCCACGTTGTAGTGCTTCGATTTTTGCGTCGTTTTACGACAAGTTCAAGCTTTAAACTGCTGCAGTAGCCATTCTAATTCAGATAAATGAATATAATTAAGCTGAGATAAAGATGAAGATATATACATCTTCATTTTTTATTTCAACCTAAACACATCTATTTATCTGAATTAAAACGGCCACTGTATAAGTTTAAAGATGGAACTTGTAGTGAACCAATCAAAAAATCAAAGTGAGACAATGTAGATTAACTGCCGTAGCTTAGCTCGTAATTAAAATAAATAGTTTCAGTTTCCCTTGTTAGAAAATATGCATCTTCATCTTTCATTTAAGTCTAATTACATCCATTTATCAAATTTAAAACAACTACTGCAGCAGTTTAAATATGGGACTTAACGTAAAAGATGAAGAAATCAAAGCACCACAAAGTAGATAAACTATGGTAGCTAATCTTCTAATTAAAATAAATAATTTTAATTACCCATGTTAGAGTATATACGCTTTCATCATTCATCTTAGCCTGATCACATCCATTTATCTGAATTAGGACGGCTACCGCACCATTTTAAAGATGGAACTTGTCGTAAACCGACGCAAAATTCAAAGCTCTGTGACGTAGATAAACTACCGTAGTTAAGGTCCCAATTAAAACAGAAAACATGCACCTTCACCTTTCATTTAAGCCCAATTACGTTAGTGGATCTTATTAGAACTAACATTGCAGCTGTTTAAAGTAAGGAATTATAATACACATATGCACTGTTTTAGCTATAGAAAATCAACGGTCTAAAAGAACTTAAATGACGAACGGCCAGAAGCGTTATTTTTACGAAAAATATGAATAAAACATTTTATGGAGGACATTTTATTCTAAACATAAATGAATTGCGTTTATTTTCAATCGGATGAACGGTTTAGGCGCTAGATGCAAAAAAACTGTTTTTGGTCGCCATTTTTGGACGCCATCTTGAAAACGTCATACAGGAAAGCTGCACCACTTCATGCGTCTACGTCCACCGTAGTGACGATCTCTAGGGGTGTACCTGACACCATGCACTTACGGAATTTTTCTAGCTTTCGAGTTGTACTATCTCTTAAACAATAGAATTTTTGAACTTGGCTGGTAGACTACATCATATGAATGGTATTTGTAACGAATGTGCAATATAACCAAGTAATCCTTTCAATTACTTATTTATGCAATTAACCTGTGTTCGGTGCATACACTGTCACATTAGTTAGTAAACATGATACAAAGCTATTCACCGGACGTTTTCTAGTTGTGAATTTTACTTCTCCGTGAGCTAAACACAAAATACTATGCTAGGGGTATTTTTTCAAAATAGAGAGCCGAGTGGTCTTTCTTCAAGACAGTATATCTCCTTAACCACTGTATGTACGGAAGATTTTGTAGAATGGTTTTTTTTATATACTATTTAATTTAACTTTCTACAACATCAATCTGAATGCGATTTTTGATAAAATAGATATTTAAGGGGATACATGGAGAAAACAATTTTTGTTGGCGGCCATTTTCTTTGGTATTTGGCCGCCATCTTAAAATTTCAAGTGGCTTGGTTTTTTTAGAAACTGGGTTTCAATGAGCATATGTGCCAACTTTCACGCTTGTTTCAAAAGTGAACGATTTTTCATCTTGTCTGCTCCACTACAATCCAACGAAATTGGCGTATGTGAAGTTCGCACCCACTTTTGTGGAGGTTGCTCTAGAAACAAATGAGCTGGAATGGGCTACCAATGAGTAAATGAGCCCGCCAGTTTTATGGTTTGAGCTACAGTATTTACTTAAATATAAATATTTTAAGAATTTGGGGCTAACTTCATACTAACCCCCATAATGAATGAGCTGGATACAAAACTAATTGAACTGGGCGGGGCTGAGAATGGGCTGAATGAGTCAGCAAGATTTAACCCGATATCTCTGTAAATTATTTTCATATTACTTATTGCAATAATTAGTTGCAGTTACACCCAGCACCAACTTTTATTCAGAATCAAATTTAAATGTTTGACCTGGGAGGGACTACAAATGAGCGGAATGAGTCAGCAAGATTCAACCCGATATCTCTGTAAAATGTTTTCATATTAATTATTGCAATTATTAGCTGCAATTATACCCAGCCCCCACTTTTATTCAGAATCGAATGTTAATGTTTCAGCTGGGTGGGGCTACAAATGAGCTGAATAAGCCAGCAAAATTCAACCCGATATCTGTGTAGATTATTTTTATATTAATTATTGCATTACATGTCGGGAAACGTCAAACACGTGTATCTTTTATTTTAAAAATATTGCCGCATAGCAGGTGGCATACACCAGAAAATTTTGAAAAAACCCAGGACAACAATACTGTCTTTATAAAATAAAGTAAACAATATACCGAAAGAAAATTTCTCTATCAGTTAGTTAGTCTTGGATCGAAATATTTTAATTCCCCTAACCCCCCCCACAAAAAAAAAAGATTTGGGTAGATATAGATTACCAGACACTCATCAGAAGTAGGCCAACCACGTATAAAATATAAATTAATAAATGAAAAGAAACTTCTAAAAAAAATACGAACCTAACACGATTTTATAGGTTTATTTATGCTTGGTAGCGAACAATTAAAAAAATAAGTTTGGTGTTTGTTGGTTAACATCTTTGTATTCAGTACGATCTAAATACATTGTCCATTTAAAATTTCTATATCTGAACGAATAACACAGCTTTCCTAGCAACATTTTTTCCAGGCAAAGTGCACGCTTTTGTGCTTGTTTGTATGTCGTCGTATGTGCAGCCCAGGTTTATCGCCAGATGGCATTAGTAATAGACGGGAATTAGACCAGTGTGCCATGCCACCGGCGATTTTCCCAAAATTGTGCACACCGTTGCCCATCAGAAATAATATATGCTGGCCGTCTTCCGCATGCCGCTTTGTTTTTCAATTCAAATTTCGTAATTTTAATTTTTTTATCTGTCTTTTGACGATCTAAGAAGTCGAAAGAAAAAAAAGCATAATAAATATATAATCCATAAAATGGCAAAACGACACTCAAAACATTCAAATGCAGCGTAAAGCACTTTCGTAAGTGTGCTACTTATTTTTTTTATTCGAGATTGGAGGTGTAAATGTTTTAGACTTTATAAAATATCATGCTGCAGATTTGCCACGATTAGGAGGACATCTTTACGTACCATGCGAGCTCGTGCAAGCTACGAGTATTCTTCCCGATCAAGTTTTTAATCCTCAAGGGTTTGAGAGTCATAACCAGACGATATTCTGTTGCAATAAAAAACGTAAATAAACGTCTATGCATTCACAATAATTATACAGTATGCAAAAATAATCTAGAAGAGTAAAAAAATTCTTGGAAAATTGTCATGCTTCACAGTTGAGCATTTATTATAAAATTCAGTACAGGTTAGTATCATTTAATAAAACGAAAACTGTGAGAGTTGATCTTCAGCGGATTGTTCTTAAATTTTCACGTCAATAATAATTTTTTATCTGAAAACTACCCTCTTACCTCCCCACTCCACCTCCCTTCCCTCTTTTTCGATTTATATGTTTAAAAAGCATTTTATTGTCGCAGCATTTTCGAGTAACTCAGCCTAGGAAAAAATCTATAAAACATTACCGTACGCTGCCGCACACTGAACTTAATTCACAATGCCGCTACTGGTAAATAATTATACGGCGTTCCAGGGCATGCCACCACCGTCGACAGTTTTCAAGAGATCCGCCGCTACTGCTCTTAAACAAGCGGCACACAGGTTTAGCGGGAATTCGCCCGGTTGCAAGCGACTCACAGGCTACGATTGTTGGAGATTGTTGGCCACGTTGTATCTCTAGAATTATAGTGTCTCTGGCATGAATAGACTGAGTTACAAAAAACTTATCTCTGTTTAGTGGGTGACTGGAAGCAATTGTTACACATTTGTTCGGTGTAATAATTAAAATTAAAATAATATAATGAAACATTGGGTTGAATCTTGCTGACTCATTCTGCTCATCTGTAGCCCCACTGAGCTCACAGATTTAAACTTAATTCTGAATAAAAGTAAGGGCTGGGTATAATTGCAGCTAATTATTGCAATAATTAAATTAAAAATAATTTACAGAGATGTCGGGTTGAATCTTGCTGACTCACTCAGCTCGTTCGTAGGTACAGTTCCGGTAAAAAAAAACGCCTTCGTTATACTGAAGAAGTTACAAGATTAACCATTCGGCAACACTGTCTCGGGAACATCTAGCAAACTGGGATCCATGTAACATGTCCATTGATCAGCTTTTCCCTCGGAAATTCCATTCTACATCCCACAACCACCCTGCCACTCCTTTCTCATGTTGTTTCCGGCCTTTTTTTGTTTTTTTGGTCTCGAACCCGCATGTCGGGCAGCAAGGCGTGGGCTTGTCCGCCGTGCTCCCTAATTTCCGATGCCAAACACCATGTTCGCAACAACGGCACGCGGCTTTATCGAAAGCCACTCAATTGATGATCCCTTGCAGTGTCTGGCAATCTGAGGCCCATTGCCCTTCACGACCGGTTGCTGTTTCCGCGTGGTGCAATCACATCCTGCTATCCCACACCCAGATGCGGGTTCCGCGGGTGTTGCACAATATTGCACAACGTTGCGTCATGTGGCAACTACTTCTCGATCTTGCATACATTTGAGCAGAAGCGATGTGCAGTGGTCAGGCGTGGCCGTATATAATGGCCTACCCGCCGCATGTGAATCATTTCTTCGACCAGAAGCGGGCAAACAGGATGATGGCTGCAGAGGCGCCGATGGACGACTTTCCCAGCTACGCCGTAGTAGAGAAGTCTAGGGCCGGCAAGAATCGGAGGCAACTTCATCGGGTTTGGACGGAAGAGCTGAGCGAGTACCAGGACAAGAAAGGTTTCTCCGGACCTCCAATGGGCTACATTGGCAGATGCAACAAGAAGAGCAAGGAGTTGGATTTTTTCATGGAATTATTCGGGGAGACTGCAGATTTCATCATAAGGAGGACCAACCAATTCATGGACGACAGGGCCAGCAATGCCAGACGCAGCACACGGAACGTCACGTCAGCCAACACACCAGGACCAAAAGGCAATGCAGGGACTTCGACTCAAGGGGAGCCACGTCCATCACCACCCCACATCACTTACTGCCAGTTTTTGCCACTCACTGGAATTCCGACTGAACCACAGCTGGGAATACCACAACCAGACGTCCACATGGAAGAAGCCGGGTCAAGCCAAGCACAGCCGCCAATGCCAGAAACAGATGTCGCCGAGGAGGAGGAGGACGAATCAGACTACCCATATTACTGCGAGGAAAATGAGGACTACTATGAAGGCAGCAGCCAAGAATCAGATGAGGATGAGTTAGATGACGAACTAAAAGAAACCGAGTCAGAGGACGATGCCGACGCCTGCCTTACGACGTCTAGCAGTGAGGAGGAAGCAGCAAGGCCAGACAGTCCATCACGACCGCTAAGGCCAGAAAGCCCACCACGACCTCGAACCTTAACAGAAACCTCTACTCCCATGCCAAGGCAATCATCAGAAGCGACGTTGCCCACATATGAGCCCGGTTGGTCGGTCCTACTACGTCCAACACCAGCAGAGGCGGTCTCGTCGTCCAGCCAAAATACCAAGCCAAAAGCCAAAGTCGCAACATCGCAGGCGCGGCCATTTATGAGACGAACCAAAAGAGGAATCGTTCCCTTCCCTCGGGGTCTTTCAGGTAGATTCGTTTCGTCAGATGAGGAGGAAGAAAGAGCCACCACAACGACAGCCAACGTAGTCGAGCCACCACCCCCACAATCACCGCCACCGTCACTGGAACCGAGTAAACTAGAAGCCATGAAACGACGCTGGCGAGTCGTACTGTACGACAAGATCTACAGAAGTAATATGTTCCCCGAGCCACCCGAGCAAAAAAGGACACGATTATTGCCTCCTCGAAGTTGCTACCTCCAGGAGATGCGCCACGCCAGGATAACCCAATATGTCAATCACCGTTTCAGCCAACAACAGTCTCAGCCAAGCGCTCCACCAGTACAATCCCCAGAAGACTCGAGAACAAAACCCCCAGAAGATCTGAGCACAGGACGGTTGGTGCTAGAGCAGATGTGTGCAGAGGTGGACAAGACACTCAGGAGCCAGTCAGAGTCCTCGTCGTCAACGTCGCCGATCCAGCCAGCGCAAATCCAAAGGGAAGAAGCAGGGGCTAACTCTAGCCAAGAGCCAGCTGCCAAGGAGACACCTTCAACGGTCGTATCGTCGCAACTCCCTCAGCCAGGGGAACAAGCAGAGGCCACTTCCAACTCCAACTCCAGCCAAGACCCAGCAGTAACGACAACCACGCAAGCCTGCCAAACATCGCCGAAACGGAAGAAACCACATCCCACTCCCGCTTGGGTACCATTGACGAAAGACGAGTTGCTGGCTTTCATCGGAATACTGATAATCATGGGTTACAACGACTTGCCGGAGATGGCGCAGTATTGGTCCACGTCCCCAGACCTGGGAAACCACTCCATCAGATCGACCATGACCAGAACAAGGTTCAATCAAATTTGGAACAACTTTCGGCTGTCCGAAGAACCGTCTTTCACTGGTACCGATCCCCAGACTGCATCGCCCACGACCAGGCAAGCCATGGAAGAGCAGAAGGCCAAGGAGGACATGGACGCAATAATAAAGGTTCGACCGATGATGGAGGCTATCAACCAGGCATTCCGCAAGTGCAGGAACCCCGGATCAGTTCTCTGCATAGACGAGTCAATGACTGCATACACTGGAAGATCCAAGATCAAGGTATACCAGCCCAAGAAGCCCATCAAGGTCGGCTTTGAACACTTCACTCTCTGCGACCCGTTCGACGGTTACATACTCAACGACGAGGCACACATTGGAAAAAAGCGCCACATGGCCATTGACCCCGCCCAAGACCCCGCTAAGGAACTCGAGAACAACAAGATGGCTCACACAACGATCTACACCGCGCGCCACTACCTCAACCAGGGTTACACCATCGTCTGTGACAACCGCTTCACTTCGGCACTGCTGTTTCAGGTCCTCTACACCAAGCTAGGAACCTTCGGATGCGGGAGCCTACGCGCCAATGCTGCCGGAATGCCATACGAGTTCACGGAGGAGTTGCGCAAATTCAAGAAAGAGCACGAACGTGGTGACAGTATCCTGCGTCAGAGCGGCCGGCTACTGCTGAGCATCTGGTGTGACACCAAGGCCGTCCCTCTACTCAGCACCCACGTGGATCCCTTGGCCGGAAAATGTACCGTCGGAAGACTCATCGGGGGCCAGAAACACCTAGTCACTTGTCCACCGGCAGCCATGACTTACACGGAGACCATGAATGGCGTGGACATGGCCAATCACCTCATCTCCTCGTTCTACGTCGGCAGGAGGTCGATTAGATGGCACCGCTACCTTTTCTTCCAAAAGCTCAACCAGATTCTCGTCAATGCCAGGCTCAACATGGTCATGGTCTGCGGCCTCGATAGGGCTGGCAAACGCTCCCAGTTGACTTACCGAAGATCGCTGGCCAACCAACTCATCAACCGAGTACGCAAGACACGCCTCATAAGACTTCCAGCCATTTTGGGTACCAGTCATCGCCACGAAAAGAGTACGAGGAGCCGCAGATGCCAGGTGTGCAGGAAGTACAGACAGGAACGGCACGAGACCATCTGGTGGTGCGCAACTTGTCGCACGAACGTGTGCACGGACGAAAGCTCGAGAAGAAGGCACGGTGGACGAACTTGTTGGCAGCTGCATCAAGATCGCCTGGATCTCGATTTTTAGGCTGAATTTTCATTGAACTTGTATAGCTTTGTACAGCCAACGCCGAATAAACCTTGTAACCTTTGTTCAGAATTATGTTTTCCCTTTGCCTAACTGTGACTTTGACTTTTCAGGAAAAGACTAAAAGCCCCAAACCTCACTGACACTGGACCCGGTATTCGTCGTGGCTTCAGGTACTCAATCCGAGCCTGAAACCGCGACGAATGCCAGGTCTCAGGTGACGGCGGGGTGTGGGGTTTTCTTTGGGTGGAACTTAGCCAAATTCTCTGGGTATTGCGATGTTAACCGTCACCATATTGGGTAATGAAAAAAGGTCAGAAAAAAAGCCAAACCCTGCCTCATTGCAGGGTCTGGCAAGACTTGGACTTAGCCAAATTCTCTGGGTATTGCGATGTTAACCGTCACCATAAGGGTTAAAAAAAAAGCCAAACTCCACCATTGCGGAGCTTGGCTAGTATGCGGGTCTCTTTTGATTCAGGGATGGTCGAGACCAAGTCCATCCCCTCAGTACAAAGTCCCATTTTTTGGACTTAGCCACATGCCAAGTCATCATCCAAGTCATCATCCAGTAAGGGTCATCCTCAGGCTTGTAAGTAGTGGTCTCTGCCCCACCACCACACCCTCATGATCCACAGTCATCGATCGCCTAACCTTCGAGACCAGAAGGAAAGACGGGCCTCAGGTGGATCACTACACTAAGGAACTCGTCGAAAAACACGAACGTCCCAATGTTCGACGCCTAGCCACCTCGTCAGCTAGCTAGTTCATGAATGTCTCGTCAAACACCCACTTTAGTATAGCACTGGCAACGCTCGAAACGACTGCCTTTCAACAAGTTCCAACCAGTCTTTGCTGCAGGTCCAATAGCTCAGCTACAGTTCAGAATGGAGTACCACTCGTCACCAAAACGAAGCCACTAGTCCAACTGCTCCGACCAGTTCCAAGAGACCTCTCCAAGCTTAAAGGGCCACCGCCACTATTGCCACTAGGTCCGGCAGCACTCTGGAGATGTACTACAGGACGAACCCACAGCTCACTGCCAAAGCGTTGCCACCAGTCCAAATGGCTCAAACAGCTTAGAACCTTCCAAGCCCGAAGATGAGGCCAGGCTGCTCGTCGCCAAGTCTTTGCTGCTGGTCCAGCGGCTCAACCCAGTTTAGAACAGGGATCTGCCAGCACGAAGGCAAGGGGGATCCATCGCTCACCACCAAAGCGTCGCCACTAGTCCAACTGCTCCGACCAGCTCAGAGACAGCCCACCCTCAAGGGAACGAGTGCTCACCACCAAGTCTTTGCTACTCGGTCCAACGGCTCAACCCAGCTAGAAAGGCGTCCCAATCATCACCAAGCAAAGCCACTAGTCCAAATAGCTCCAACCTAGTTTAGAACATCGACCCCAACATCGAGGACTTACACAGCTCATCACCAGTCTCGCAATTCGGTCCAGGTTGACTTACGAGGAGTGGGGTCCGCTAGCAGGACCCACAACCAAAGCCACTAGTCCAAACAACTCGTCCAGTTCAGAACAGTGCACCCAAAGGACGACATTGCTCACCGCTCGTCTTGCTTACTCAGTCCAACAGCTGGTTTCGAAAGGCGTGCCGATTTCCACCAAAGCCACTAGTCCAAACAGCTCAACAAGCTTAGAACGAAACGTCGAACCTAAAGGCAAGGGATCCATCCTCACAATACTGGGTGATCGTCGATAGGACAGCTTACGTTTGCACCAGTCTTGCAACTCGGTCCGAAGGGTCGACTCTGGTTTAGAACGGGGATCTGCCGGCACGAAGGCAAGGGGGATCCGTCGCTCACCACCAAAGCATCGCCACCAGTCCAAACAGCTCGACCAGCCTAGAACGTCGGGACCACAGTGCTCATCAGCCAAGTCTTTTGCCACCAGTCCAATGGCTCCACTCCAGATCAGGATGGCAGATCCAAGCCCGAAGGCGAGGGCCCACCAATTCATCACCGAAGTATCGCTACTAGTCCAATGGCTGCAACCAGCTTTGAGCAAATGACCCACACGCCGTCCTCATCAACAAGCCAACCACTTGGCCGATAGCGTCACCGATGCATGGTACAAGACCAACACCAGCAAATAACAACTCCACATCCAAGTCACAGAGACACCGAAGGGAATCGGGAATTTCTTTCTCGCAACAAACCCGGTATACTACCTGTAACCTACCCGCCGTATAGCCAGTGCGCCCGAGAG
>JAHWFP010189681.1:2419-27140 GCA_023313725.1 Lithobius niger | reverse complement strand
TTAGATGATTTTCCATTAGATGATATTCTGTTTAGACGATCTTCCAGCTTTTTATTTATGCAGAAATTAGACAATTATCCCATTAGACGATTTTCCTGTTAGACGTTCATCCGACGCCCCCAAAAATTTCTTTTTCCACAACAAACAAGTCACGTGCCTCCTTAATTATTGAGAGTAAAGTTGGTGCGCCCACGTGCACCAGGAAGCAAGCGGCAAAGTTAAGCCTAACGACATCACGGGCGCTTTTTTCTATATATCGACCGTTTTGAAACACAGATTTTGAACCGCTAGATGGGCGCCATCTAGTAACAGTGATATCGTTAACTTTGACCGCATGCTCCCTGGTGCACGTGGACGCACCAACTTTACACTCAATAATGAAGGAAGCACGTGGCTAGTTTGTTGCGTAAAAAGACATTTCTTTTCGCATTCCTTCACTTGTTGAAATCAAGTGCTACATAGAACAGAAAAATGGTAGACGGTGCTAGAGGCTGCAATCTGTCATTCGGTGAAAAGGTACCTTTAAAGACATTGCCACGACCAGACATCCTCTACTGTTCTTTTTCACTTACCCGCTATGACAAAACACTGGAAATCACACTGAGAGTCTCTCTTGGTAACTGGTATCGCATTCGAAGCCATTATTTGCTCCCCTACATTGTCCAGAGCGATCTGAGATGTGTTTTTTTTCGCCTGTCTATCTTGGTATCAACGCTCGGATTGTTCGAGTCGAGGAAAAAAGGGCCCAGCCATGACTGGCAGTTGGATGAGCTCTGGTGCGTACGTCAAACTATGCTCTGACTGGCTGTTTGAATTTTTAAGTTTCGCTTTCGAGTTTGAAATTTGTGCCAAAAGAAAATAATACGGAGCAGGGTTAATTCGGTAAGTATATAAAAAATATATACGGCTATGTTTACGATAAATTTCAAACTTGAAAATGGAGCTAAAACGCCTTCAAAACAACAACAAATCAGACTACCAATCACATCGTAGCTGGGCTTACGCATCGAAACTCGTCTAACTTCCTCTAACTCATCGAACTTCATCTAAAATCATCTTACGGCATTTAAGTTGGCTGGGGACTTTACGTCGATTTGAGCGCTGAAACTGGAAGACAGCCAAGGTGAAAAAAATGTGTCGCATATCTCTGGACCACGTAGGGGTATAAACAATAACTTCAAACATGAGACAAGTTACCAACAAAGACGTTCAGTATGATTTCCAGTGTATCGTCATAGGGGGTAAGTGAAATCTATATATATATATAATCCTTACGAGACTTTGTTTCGTAGCGTAAGAGTAAGACGGAAGTACTATTATGCCCTGTAACAAGCAGCAAGAGGTCGACCGGATTCATTCCTGGCATGGTAGCAAAGAAAAAAGACGAGCAACCGACAATGTGAACGGATGTACCCTGTAACAATCAGTAACAAACGAAATATTGCTTAAGCAATGCTGACTATTAGAGCCGAGGTGAATAGTTTCAAAGTTGGTTGGGTAACAATCACTGCATGCACGATCGTTGTTCGGGCTTATTGCGCTTGGTATCAAAACGGAGAAACAGGCAATTCAGCCACACTCAGAATAACAGTGGCGCCCTCTATTGAAAACGCTATTTACTTCCCTAAGAAAACAAAACACCATGGGTTCCTGGGGCGAACAGGAAAAGGGGGGGGGGGGGCATAATGGAGGAAAGTGGAGTACTGAGACCACCCAATGGGAGATCGTGGGGTATTCAGACCACACAATAGGGTGAATGCTGTTGGGGCAGAGGGTGTGGAAGGGGACAGGTAGTACCCGGGGAGCCCCGTATGGATGAAGTCTGACCACACAATGGGGGAATGTGGGGGGAGGTGGGAAGGGGTGAGAACGGGGGAGGGGCAGTCGGGCACTATTTTCATTTCATGCTGCCCAATAAAATATTTCGCTCACGCATGTGAGAAACAGCTAGACCGACATATGTTATGCTGGGAACAGCTAGTTGTATTTATTTTGAACCGTCCTGTACCCATACATAGTTTTATGTGTCGTCTTTATTTTTTAGTGTAACGAATTCGTCATGCGTTGGAATCGTCTCGTACTAAGATACACATTAACGAATTTGCTTCTGGTAAAACAAAATGATTACGTAAAAATGAAACAAAGTTTTACGTAATCATTACAATTGCTTTTGCTAGACGAATTTAACACTACAAAACAAACGATACCTTTTGAAATGCGTCACATGGGTTTTATCTTGTTCCACAAATTTTCAGAATATTATTTTTTAAGGCAGGCTTACATTCTGCTTACACCCATTAGTCTGTTCTGCATTAATACAATTACTTAAGTGTATAGTAAAGTTTATTGTACAAAAACCCCATAAGGGTAAAGAACCCCATTAAGTTTCCGCCACAGGAATTCGTAATATCAGAGTCAAAATGGCTGCCACCAAGTTTGTGGTCCGAACCATGATCACTCAAGCTTAACTGATAATCACCGATAATCACCGAAGTTTAGTTAAGATTGAGTGGTCGGGGATAGGACAGAAAACTTAGTGGCAGCCATTTTTACTCTGATATCACTACTTTTTATGGCGAAAACTGAACCCTTTACCCTTGTGGGTTTTTTGTATGATATCACCCCTTTTGGCATTATGGTTTTGCGTTAGTGTAGGCATTAATTGTGAGACAACAATAATAACAAGTAGACAGATGTTTATTAAAAGTGCACGCGGTACACTGTCAACACGACATCGTGAAAATGACGCAGCTGTTTGTCGTTTACAACGAATGCGAAAACCCGAACAGATTCTTACAGTTGGCTAAGATGTCATCTTTCATACCTAAGTAGGTCTTAAATACCTTGACCACAAATCTGAAACAAAATAAAAGTAATTTAGTAAATGTAAAAATCAATACATCTGCGTACAGTCTATCATATACGTTTGACTGAGTTGTTAGTGTGGCCTCAAAGAGATGAACAAAATAGTACCATTGGTAAAATAATAAAATTTTGACAATAAGTTTGTAATAATTATTTTAATTATAATTATATTTTAATTACATTTTAATCTCGTGGGAAATCAAAATCGTAGAAATTGATAGTCTTAAGATTTTTTAAATTATTTATCTTAAGACGTGATTTTCTACGAGATCCTCACGTCTTCAATGTTCGACTCAGATTGTTTAAAAAATGTGCTGGAGTTCGGGTTTCTATTTTCCGTGCGCAATTTGTTACAGCCTGAGATTTGCTACGATGTATTGCGTGCCAAAAATTATTTTTAAGTAATATATTTTGATATAAAAACGTTTTATTGCTAATGTCTCAATAATTGATTCCCCATGCTTCCGTTAAGGGAAGGCTGACCCTTCGTTTGGAAGTATAGGTATAGCAGAAGTTGCAGTGTTGCAATAATACGTACATAACCTAATAAACACGTATTGGAATACAAATTTGGTCCCGACAAACAATTGCAAAATTCTATAAGTGTGAAGGACACACGTATTGTCAGAATTATTCAACTATATGGAATTAAGTATCTCACGTTGCACGGCATTAATGATAGATCTCGCGACACTGATAGATTCACATAAACGTAAAATGTTGCTTTGCAAAGCTAATTGATGCCGATGATGGTGATGAGTCCTGCTGCCCGACCTTCCCGTAATTATCATGAACAGGTTCATTTGGTTGCTGCAATGAAATTTACAATAGATTGGCTTCTTTGGACGACAGACTCCTTTGGAGAATCCCACAAAGTACTCCGAAGAAAGCAAAACAGACCAATTGATAAATGGTTGTGGTGCTTTTCACTTAGACTAAGTTATATATCGAGCTTTGGGTTCTTTGATGAAAGACTCGTTTGGTTAATCACACAAAGTATTCTCAAGAAAGCAAAACAGACCGATTGATAAATGGTTGGTATAGTGCTTTTAACTTATGTCTTGTTCCGATATTTGTTTATTTTTTTTGCGACAAAGTCCATCGTACAATGATACGAGGTATTTCTATAAGAACACTAACAGACAAATTGACACAGGCAAATGAATTAATGGTTTCACATACTGTATAGGCACGTATTCAGGTGAAGTCACAGCCTCGTCGCCTGTAGGACCTGATTGGTCACGAACGGCGTCATATAGTTTTGCCACATCACTGTCAGCTACTAACGATGGCTGCACGAAAGGAAAACGTGGTACCATGGTTGCCATCCACATCAACTGGGAACACTGAATAGAAGCAACATCAAAAAAAAAGTGCAATGAACAAAACCATCTAAAAAGTGAACGTACAGTACCAAGTAAACAACGTAATTTCATTCCAATGCCACGTTATACATTTACGCAAATAACACAGACATTTACAATGATAAGAAGAAATAAAGTTCATTGGTCATGCCAGAAGGAACACAGACAGGGTGGACTAGTCTTCTTGTTGAGGATGAACGCCAAAATCATCGGAAAGTTCGTCTTAATATATACATAATTATACCCTGAAACAAGCATATTTATTTTCCTGAAAAAAAGTGTACTTATTGCATAAAGTATTCAGCACATGTAAGTCCCCAAATAAATTTACAAGTAAATAACACACTATACACGAAATTGCGATATTTCTTAACCATTAAAAGTCCAAAGTTTGCTCGAATTTGCGCCTTACATGTTCAAAGTTCTCTGCTCTCCCTTTGGGGATCCAATGCTTCCCTGTCAGACAAAGTTCGACGCCAGTGATGATAATGTCACAGAAAAAAACAGGAAGAATAGAAGGGATAGCATAAAGGGCAACAAAATTGCCCTCTGGAATACCAGTGTCAGTTATAATGCGCACTGATTCATGGACACATAAGCGACTGATGTTTAGGCGACGGACACTAAGCAAACAAAGTGGACGTACACGACTTTAATAACTTTGCAGCTTAGTAGGCTAGTTCTTGGACATTTGGATAGTTGAAAGAAGACTTTACTTGCCTCGCTCGTGTAGCCTCGCCTGTTGCGGCTATACATACAACATCAGAAACCGAAACTAATCAGAAACAACTGTAAATGGGAATGCTTCTTTAAGGAGTATTTGTAAAGTTGAAGGATGACTTAAAAAAGGTATTAATACATTAAAAACTGATATATTGAAAATCTGATTGGCTATGCAACGTACCTGCCTCAGTCGTGCAATTTGACGTTGGAACTGAGACAAATACCTGCAAGCGGGAATGCTTCTTTAATTGAAGGAGTAGATCATAACTTTGGACGCCTTTCTTTTTAACGTTTTTCCGACTAGCCTTTAGTTTTATGTTTTATGATTTACGTTTACGTTTTATGCCTTTGCGGTCTAATGTTTTATTAACAGTGAACTTTAGGGATTTCTGCGTGACAAAATGTGAAAAAAGAAAGGAAACGAAAAAATTCTCATTTGGCTGATGTGACAGCTAATTATTTATAAGCATAAAATCCCTGAAAAAAGGTAGAGATAAACGTAGAGTACGTTCACAGTCCAAAGTTACATTAACTGTAAGCAATTAAAAGCATATCTTATATCGAGGATATACCCCAGTGTGGGCCAAATATTTGCAAATTGTCGAAAATGTTAAACAAAAGGTGCAAGGATAAACAAACCAACTAAAGGGGGGATGTGTTGATTCAGTAAGAAAATTTGCATAGCTTAACATTAAACTCGGGAGGAGCAATTGAAGGGGGATGCACCAATTGAGTGAGCGAAGCAAACGAAATCAGCGTTTGTTAGCCAGTCTGCACAAAAATGGGATTGAAGAACTGAAGCATGGATACAATAAACCAAACCACGTCAATTTAGCTGTTTTAACGGCAAATTGGGCAACAGTAAATGCGAAAATTATCAATATCAAAATTTATAGACATAAAATTCCTCCATTAAAAAAAACGTGAGATGAAGATAAGACAGTGTGACCTTTTGTACGTTCACAATCCTATAAACGGTGTGATATCCACCTAAAACCAAAACTGCCAATTTTCCAATATGAATCGGCCTTTGAACGTAGTGATATCGTTCAACCAGGAAAAAGCCGCCAAGGTTAATCCTATTAGCCAAGTTAATCGCACCAAATAATACGTTGGAAGTTAAATGAAAATCTGAAGATTGCTACCGCGAGTAGCAATGTTCCAGTTTTTAATTCACTTTCGAACTATCAGTCGGTGCGATTAACTTGGCATGTAGAATTAACCTTGGCGGACTCGTTAAATGACGTCCCTACCTTCGAAGGCCCACCCTTTTTGAAAACTTGGCGGCTTCTCTTATACTAGTTCGGGTTTTGGGTGGAACGTCATCAATAATCATTTTGGAGTCATTTATTACCAAACGAAAGACGTCGGCTTGCACTTCCAGTTTGTCGATGTCATCTTCCGTGACGTTGCTATCTGTATTTCCCTGGATTTCCAACCATCTCTCCAAGTAATACCGGAGGTATTTTCTAACGTAGTTAGTTGGTAATTCCATGTTTAGTGTAGATAACACTTGCAGAGCATAGCCCAGGTCAAAAGCTTGATAATTAATGTGAGCCACTTCCCAGTCCACGTACGTCATCATACCTGAAAAGAATAAAGTTGTAACCAAAGTCAACCTTTAAGTCAAGACCAGACAGAGCCACAATTGTGAATGAAAAATATTGGTTGTTAACTGATGGAAAATTTTAGGTTCAGGTGAAGGATAGATGCCGCATACTACAGCCCTACAATTCAAATTTAACTTGTACTGATTACTGTACGTTTTACGTTAAATGTTGCTGGAGGAATTGTCGGGGAAAGGAACACCAGCAGATCGAAGGAAAGAAGGGCCAAAACTCGACTTCCTCTCAAATTATCTTAACCCTAATACCAAAATGACGAGACGAGAGCCACAAAGTTGGTACTAAAGATTGTCTTTGATTACAGTTTGGAGTTTTCACTTACCCGTATCATTATTTTGAACTATATTTCCCGGATGTGGATCACCGTGGCATAGAACTATAGGATAACCTAGCTTTACAGCACACTTCTCAAGCAGAGTCAGTTCTCGGATAAGCTCTTCCCGACTTGGACAACCAAGTGGCAATTTATCAGCAGGGTATTTCTCGTTCACAAGGGAATGTAAAGTTTGGAAAAAGGTCGGTGTCGAGTAATCCAAATATTCAACTTTTACCGAATGTATTTCAGCCAATTTTCTTGCCATCAACCTAAATCAATTGACAAAAAAAAAACATATTATAACAACATGGCTGGAGAACGGGTCTAGTTGAAATGCGGGGAACATTAAAACATTGACTTGAAAAAAAAAGCCCACCGAGAGAAACATGGGGACTGCCGCTGCCCAATTATGCCAGATGACATTATCCATCGTCGACAGTTGTGTTAAAATTGACAAGTTAGCCCACCATGTACACCGAGCAAAAAACTGTTTTCAACACACGTCAGTAACTTTTAACCATTATATATTGAGGGTCACTGTTGATGGTCACTATGCATAATGTCTACTATCCCGCACTGGGATCTATCCTCGACATAAGGTAGCCTATGCTTTTAGCTGCTTACAGTAAAAATATTTTGGGGGGTAGGGCCAACTCCAGATAATTTTGGCCTGTAATTCTTTACAATGTGCGCCACGTTTATTTATTTATTTTTTTTTTTACTAAAGGTCATTTAGAGGTAATATTAAAGGTAATTTTTTTTAAAGTTAGAAGCATGCGAAACGATTAAATCATACGCACTGCTTATCAGGCCCTAAAAACCATCTTTTTAATTTGGCTTCGCAATATATTTGTTTATAACTCGTGAAAACCAAGACCTCTGGTTTATGTCAACGTAGACCTTAGCCAGATTATATTTTATTTTAGATTTTTATTAAAGAGATCCAGTAGGGCCATCATACTATAACAATCCGATTGTATGATGACGATTTAATAATGTAGTCCAACAAACAATCATGATGAGGTCAGACACTGAACTTGGTAGAACGAACACTAGAATGGTCATTAATTATAAATTCTTTACTTACCTCATAACAGGTTCTTCCAATTTGAAATATTTCGAAAACCCGTAAATGGGCGTCCCTTGGATATAATTATAACAAAAACCATTTTGGAAAATCGCTAATATTTCTGGGAAGAGTCCATTGTCGTTCATTACCTTTTGGGGGGGATAAAATAAAGTTTTGTTAATTTTACGTTAAAATATAACAAAGGAACTTTTTTAAGTACCACGTTGTTTTAAAGAAAGCAGGGGATTAGTCTAAGACTAATCCCTACTCTAAATTAGGCTGAGAAGGATACCTATTCTAATCCTTGCTCTGAATCCGGCTGAAACGAATCCCTGTCGAAATTCGGGTGAGACTAATCCCTACTCTAAATTAGGCTGAGACGGATACCTATTCTGATCCCTATTCTAAATTCGGCTGAGGGAAACCCCTGTTAAAATTCGGGTAAGGCGTATTGGCTGAAACCAATTTCACGTAAAATTATACTCATGTATATACTATATCTCGTCTTAGTTATATCTTATTGTGACAGCGACGTGATCTTATCTACTTATCTAATCTAGACAGGTTTCGATTAGTCTCATGAAGGTCGAAAACTGAATTCCCTTCGTCGACTCTCAGTTGATTAATGTTCACAAACGGTTTACAATACACTAACAACAAGAAAAGTAGTGTACGACTATTCAATATGCTATACAAAAACAGTCAACATGCAAACATGTTTAGGCGTTAATTGAATTTGGTAAATGAGGAAACAGTAACACAATAATAACAATCACCCAATGTATAGTAAGCATAGAATGGCTTCTCCGGTTTAAGCTCCCCACACTCCGTGAGAGGTACGACAGGGGCGACCTTATTCTTCCATATCAACTCCGTACTAATGTCTTTCACTTCAATGCTTCCCCCATGTTTTCCAGAATTTCAACTTCAATCGTGGTCACAGTCTTAAGTTACATCCTCTGACTCAATTGTTCCTTTTGCTTTTTTACTGAGTGGTTGGTGCTTCTGTGGAACAGCCTGCCTGAGCATGTTGTTTCTGCTCCCTCGCTGAGTAGATTTAAGACTCGACTTGACGCTTGGAGGGTTTGATCGGCGTTTGTGATAGAGGGGGGGGGGATGCATTTGAGTATCGGCTCGGACCATCATTTTCTTAACTTATTCCGCAAGATTATTCTAAGAACCACGCTTTTGCGTTTTGTATGTTGGGATATAAGCGCTTGTATATTTTTCGCCATAAAGATTTCACAATCTAGCAACTTTGGGCCTAAAACTTATGTTCCTTTAAAGTAGGCATAATGATTCAAGAATATCAGTATGCAATTACTCTTAAAAGCAAGGTCGGCTGAAATGTAAGCAGTGGATGTAGCTTCCAGGATATAGGCTGCAACATTTGCGATCCTTACGATTTCTGTCGCCAGAGCCAATCGTAATTTGGCAAACTGGATGTGCACAGGGCACAACGAAAAAAATCTCACAAAAGCTTAACTACATCATCGTTTCTCCTTCACACGTCCTAAACTCGATCCACATCGACTCACTCATGAGTGAGTACTCATTGGTTACTACTGTTGTTGCGTAAAGTAAAGTTTACATGATCATACATGTTATTGATGGGAGTCAGGAGGCGAGAACCACAACTTCTATCTCATCAACCCTTGCTGCAAGAGACTAACGCACGGGTGGCGTTATAAATTTACGTCGTTTCTGTTAATCAAACAGAAAAAAAAACAATTTATGCTCGACCACATGGAATGAACTTACTTGTAAGATTTTAGCTTCTGGTTCTGCTGTATTTGGAAGATCTTCTGACGAATAAATTTTGGCCCGGACCGTCACACCCCCAGACTGACTGGCTTTTTCAAAACAATGATACATCAGGCAAGAATATCCACCTGACAATTTCTATAAAAGAAAAATGAAAAGAAAGGGAGCTGCAATTCAGAACATATTTATTAAAAATGAATTTACAATTTGCTAAAAATTTACAAAAGCTAAAATTAGTCTGCAAAATCCGTAATCAGTTAAGCCCAATGCTTTATTCTTTCGGTTTCGGTTACTGCCATTATGGGATGTGACGCCATTTACAATTTTGGTTCAGGCAATTTTTGGGAGTGACGTCATTTCTGGCATCCGTTTCGACGTCCGTCTTTGTTGTTCTGGCATGGATTGTTGGTATAGGTTTGGTTTGGTACTACATGTATCATATTACTCACATAGTTTTTGAATGATAGTGTCCACTAACCATCCTTGAATGTATATTTTTTGTCTAGAAGTATTTCAAGGATGTACACCTTTTTGTTACATTCATGACGTCATGACTCGATGGCATATTCCATGGCAACGCAATCGATTCAGTAATGACGTCGCTTTCCATGGAATTTCCTTTCAGCAAGCAAGGCCAAACATTCCATAGACAAAGAACCGGCATTATTTGGAACGCCGTTTACTATTTCCAGAGTCTAGGGGATTCTGTAACTGTGCGAGATTTGTTGGTTCGAACTGCATCAGCCACAGATGTATCGACAAAAACTGTAAGAACAATTTTTTAGCACTAGAAGTGTAGACACGAATGGCCACGCCATCAAAAAGTTGCTGCCCCCGTGACATCACTGGGAATGAAACTAGGCTGAAGTTCGACTTGTCTGTTGTTTCATCTACTGTGATATTTACTGGTAGACGATTATTCAACTATTGATTTGAGTTGATTTATTCCAAGTGTTCATGATCCTCTTATTAAAGTAAAGGACAACCATCCCAAGAATAATTCCGTTAACAGCTCGAGCCAACATTCTTCTGATTTCCATTCAGAGAATGGAAATCAGGAGAATGTTGGCTCGTGTTGTTCGCAGAATCAATTATTCTTGAAAATGAATCCGGAAGATGGTTGTATTTCTCAGAATAACACAGAAGGTTGTTCGCAGAACACCACGAGCCAACACTCTCCCTATTTCCATTTACATGAGAGAATGGAAATTATGGGAATGTTGGCTCGTGTTGTTCGCAGAATTATCTTTGAAAGTTTAACCAGGAGATGGTTGTCCCTCTCAGAATGCCATAGAAGATTGTTCGCAGAACACGAGCCAACATTCTCCCTTTTTCGATTCTCTCAAATGTCTCTCGAATGTCTCTCGAATGTCAAACGCCATGCGTCTCTCAAACAAAATCAAATAGCTCCATGCTAATGTTACTATTATGAATCCTGATATCATTGGCATCACAGAGATGCACGTGGTTCCAAATGTTTCCTCCTCGGCTTTTATTTATCTGGGTACTACCGCATTGCACTAACGTGTTCACTGTTCATGGCTTTTTATGTCAAGTCGCATCTTGCAGCTTTTTGTCACTAATTTTCTTGTGGATGACATAGGTGAATGGAAAACCAGTTGGTGTACCACCTTCCTCTCTGGTGAGTCTAGAATCGAGTTAGTTTGCTACCATCGTGTTACAGGTAACTCTTTGCCGTATCACTGGAATTCTCTTTGTGGCGGACTGAAATCTCCAGCAGCGGCTGGAAGCTCTGTTGTTATCATGGGCTTGTTTAACTTAACCAGTATCAAATGGCGCTCATGTTCCGCGACTCAACTGCCTTTGAGTACTTCGGCCATTTTCCTCGACTTTCTCAAAGAAGATTGCTTGAATATGGTGTTAAGGTTGTTACGAAGGTTGCCCACCATCGTTCTGGGCAGAGCTCGAGTCTTCTAGATCTTTTCATCTCTTCTGATGACCTAACTGTCACACCCATTGAACAACTTGCTACATTTGGGAAACACTACCATGATATTATTACTTTTTCGATTAATGTCTTTCCTTCTGTAAAATCCCCGATATCGCCAGGTGTAAGTTCAGAAATGCGGATAACACCTAGGACGATACATGGTAAACGGACAAGCAGATTAACGATTTAAGGCAGTCCAGCTGTGATACTTCCGCTTTGAGACTACGAGACCACAGCCACCTTTATACCAAGGTTGATATACTATGGTGGACAATCAGTTCGGTAGCCGCCATTGAGAGCCTTAGTCCGACCAGTAAGGTAAGACTCGCATGGCTTCAATTGAACTATAAAACGGTTTCTTAAATACCCTTTACAGGCAAACGTTTGAACAAATATTTCAACAGCTATTTACTTTTAGAAATTGATATTTGCATTGTTTTTAATATGCACAGCACTTTCACATTTGTAGCAGTCTTCCTTTATTATAAAATTTGCGTTGCCTTCGTCACACACCACGGGAATGATGACGATAGGAATGATGAATTGTGGAAAGTGCACTCACGCATGTCATTCAGGTGAGTACGGTGTGCACCTCTGGCGTCGCCATGTCTCTTCTGTTTTTAAAATTGTTGTTTTAATCTGAAATTGTCGTTATGCTCGTTATAGAGCGTTACAATAATTTTGTAAATAAAATAAATAAATGAATAGATTGTAGGATTGGCCTCTCGCGAATCTCATTCAGACAAGAACAAGAAGTCAGCTGGAGCCATGTTAGCGTTACAAGGGGACGGCCAAGCACTAGAAGGAATCCAGAAAGTGAATGTTTGGAATTCATTGTTTCTAGCACAGTTGCGAACCCCTGATTACACTTTAATCATTGAAATTATTTTAGTGATTGACTGGGAAGAGGAACTCACTGACCTTGATGCTAACTCTCAAATCAAAATTTGCAACACATTTTTGCAGTACATAATTTGTACCTTTGTCTTATCTCCAAGGTCACTGCTAATCACAGGTCATCCTGATCAGATCATCCTGGTCAAAGTGTTATCGTTCTTTTACCACTAATCAAACACCTTCCTTTGTGTTTTTTGTGCAAAAACAATGAAGTAGAGTGGTTGCTGGTATCAAGGCAGCCAAAACCAGTTTTGAAAAAAAAAACCTGATTCTTCGGGCAAAACAACAGCCTAAGTTCTTTATTCTGACCTTGACGGCGGGTTGACACTAAACTAAAGTTTGCAGCATGTAGTCATCGTGGCTGAGTTGTGAGAGAGCTCAGCCTGGTTGCTGGAGGTTTGGGGATCTGGCCGAACCCCTGGAAAGGGGACCTTGGCAAATTACCCGCCAGGACTGCCGGCCAGGGTAGCGTGAGAGGTAGCTCTTTCAGCGGCTATGGGAACTATTCTGGCCAATTCTGGACAATCTTTCGGCCCCTACGATGATCGGAGGTTTCCGGGATCGAATCCCCGGGTTGGCACCTCCCTTTTACCAGATATTTCTTCTTCTCTAAATGTCTGGTAATGTTCAAAATCGAGCCGGTTCAGCCATACAAGCATTAAGTTGCTTCGGCTGACTTAAGGCTCAAAGAAATTAATTAAAAAATAATCTAGCACTACCTACTTCTCTCTAGTGCAAAGAATGCACAAAGAAATATCTTTTAACACTGCAAAGAAGCCGCGTGCCTCCTTAATTATTGAATACAAGTTGATACGTCCTCGTGCACCTGGGAGCAATCTATGAACGTTAACGATATTCTGTCACTGGATGGCGTGACGGTATTTTATTTATATTCTACCGGTGCAATCGAGTGGCAGTAATATCGTTAACGTTGTATAGCTTGATTCCAGGTGCACGAGGATGTACCAATTTTTACTCAATAATTAAGAAGGCACGTAGCTTGTTTGCTGTGTTAACAAATATTTCTTTTTGCATTCCTTTTCTTGCTGCGAGCAAAGCGCTAGAGAGAACTAGATAGCGCTAGTTGCTGCATACCGTTTGATGGCAACCCGCCTTTTATAAAGGCAGGAAGTCTCAACCTGTTACGTGCCTGAAAAATAGAGATGGTTCTGTCATTTTTGAAGACTCTTGAGATTGTTAACAATTTCAAAAATAATTTCACCACTGTCTGACAAACCTCCTTCAAGGCCTTTGATATCCTTCTTCTAACCTTCTTCGGGAATTGTTGAGTTCTAACGACTCGATCAGTCTTTGCTTAATTTGAAAGAGGACATCCCTATAGCGGCTGTGACGAGTTCCATGCTGTTTTTCTTAAAAAATTGTGCTACTTAATTAGCAGAGCCTTTTTTTTTTCATCATTTTTCTACATCTGTTAGCAGTTCCACTTGCAATACAATTTCAAAACTCATTTCACCACTGCCTGAAAAACTTCCTTCGAGGCCTTTGATATCTCACCTTCCTTGGGAATTGTTGCTTGCTCACGAACCGTTCACTGCTTCCTTTTCTGAAACAGGACATCTCTAGCGCCTCTGACGAGTTCAATGCTATATTTCTTAAAAACTGTGGTACTTCCTGGGTACAGCCTTTTTTTTTTTTTATCATTTTTCTACATCTGTTTGCATTTGCACTTTTCCGACATGGTGGAAAGGCGCCAATGTGTGCCCATCTTCGAAGTGATTCTCAGTTTGATGTAAACACCCAGTTAGCTTGCTGTCAGTTGGTTCTGAAGTACTAGAACACTATCTACAATGCTGTATCTATGCATGAAACTATCGTTTGCCAATCCCTTAGTCGTCAATAGGCGTTATCGTTGCAAACCATACGAAAGAATGTAGCAAACTGTTCAAAAATATTAATTACTCACCTTCATTTCAATTTGATCCTTCTTCCATTCTGGTTTAAGAGAATGAAGCAATTTAGGAAGTTCTTCCGTCACGTTTTCCGGTGTTATTCGAAATTCTTGTAAATTCTTCATTGCTGCAAATGCCCGATATCCCAACAATATTTGTGATCAATTATCTGTGTTTGTATCAATAGTGTGGGATCATATTTCTTCCTTATCTGGACGTGGAATAGTAGAATGGGACGTGACAATCATGCAGTGCGTTACTGGCTTCGCGGACAGTGAAGAACGTCCCTTTTCTATCTTTCTTTTTGCTAAATAAATATATGGACCATCATTGATAAGATATCACATCGATAGCTTATCGATGACACAGTGCAGTCGTCAAGATTGCGACATTGACAATGGTGCATTGTAAATGATGCGATCGTCGCTAGGAATGAGTTTGTTCCTTGAGTTATTCCCGCTCAGTGAGCTCAGTCCATCATTAACTCAATTTGCATAAAAACGGAGCTTAATACGAGCAAAGTAAACAATGTATGATGCAGAGTGCATCACATTTAGTGCTTTAATGTAAATTATGTCATACCTGTCATTAATGAACAGTGAACTTGTCATGTAATAATCTTTTCACTTTCATCAAAGCCTTAGGACCGATGCGCACATCCGGTTTTTTTTAATGTGCGTTGACGCTGAGTTACCGCAGTTGCGGTGTGGTTTACGTGACATCTGTTGGGTAGTGCACACAAACCTCCGTCGACGTACGTTACCGCACGTCCATCGTGCGTTTTTTTTTTCAGGCACTTCCCCACAGCACCGCAACGTCAACGCAAACGCACCTCCGGTTTCTTAGTAACTTGTTTGGCTTGAGCGCTGCACACATACGTTATTTACCGCAAAGGTGTTACCGAAAATGGAGTCCAATCCTCGAAGAAATATACATGGAATTGTTTTTTTTGGGGAGTAGAGAACTATCCTGAAATGCGAAATGTTCCTGTAGAAACGATTGGCGACTCATTGAGCAGTAATTAAAGAACTTATCCGAATTTTTTAGTTAATCTGCAAGGCATGTATAATGTAAATTTTTCAGAGATGTGTTCCTAGTCACATTGAAATATCACAAGTTCATACCAAACATACACTGTTTAATAATTTTCGGCAGACAATTGCTGTCTTGGTCACATAAAAATGAAAAAACACTGAGAAAAACATGTCCAAACAACACAGCTACGAATCAGCATCCGCCATCTTGGAACACAAGATAACACCACCACTGATCTTTATACTTCAAACATTTGTTGTTTGAAGTATAAAGATCAGTGGTGTTGTTATCTTGTGTTCCAATATGGCGGATGCTAATGTCCGTAGCTGTGTTGTTTAGAAACGTTTTTCTCAGTGTTTTTTCATTTTTATGTGACCAAGACAGCAATTGTCTGCCGAAAATTATTAAACAGTGTATGTTTGGTATGAACTTGTGGTATTTCAATGTGACTAGGAACACATCTCTGAAAAATTTACGTCCACACAACCACAATTTGAATTGCGTGTATAATGTCTTCCCCTGGTACGTCCTAAATCAGTATTGAATGTACTCCATATCGTGGTGTCATTGGTTTCAAAATATATTTTGTGTACACGAAGCAGGCAGAAAAAGCAATATCGTCTCATTGGTTTCAAATATATATTTTTGTACATGAGGTAGCAAAATGGGTTGTGGCCGAATGCGTACTGGCGTTATTTCACGGTCCTGTGTTCATAGTTTGGTACGTCAACGCACCGGCAACGCGGCGTCGATGCACGTTCAAAAAACGGATGTGTGCATCGGGACTTACTCAACTACTAAATCATACATATTGTATACTATGCCAGCAACAGCAAAACCGCTTCACCCAGTGCCAAAAACAACGCCACACCGAAGTGAATACGACGTTTGTCAAACGGTAGCAATGAAAGAGGGCGAACGAGTTCATTCTTGGCACGGTACCAAACAAAACGGGCAAGCGGCTGGCAATGTGAAGGGTATCGTCGATGCCCTGTGAAGCCTCATTCATACAGACGCGACAGGCGGCGCGTGCTAAAAAAATTTGTAATCTCCTCACGAATTTCGCGTGTGGGTTGCTTGTATGCTCGCGATAGTCGCCTTGATCGCGGCGCAAATTCCACTGAAGTGAGAATCAAACAGGAACGAAACTAGTTTAAAACCATCTTATTTTTTTTCCTTTTTATATTTAGACCACTGACGTTTATTTCATTCAGACAACTGAATGGTAGTATAGTTACTAGTGACGGAAATTGCGATAATATACAGGGCGATCAGTTAAGTTGTGACCCAGCTTGATAGCTAAAGTACTACTGAACGATATGTTATGAGACCCGGGTGATATGATGAGGCCAAGAGGGGCCACGGATTGGACAAGAAATGGATGAACTTGCAGAGTGTTATCAAGATCATCCAACTGCTAACTACTTATGTAGGGAACAAAGAAACATTAACATAGCAAAGAACAAAAATCGGACCAGATTTGCAGGACCAATAACATACGTAAAATGGCTTCTTTCGACCCCTGAATGGCATTCCATTCGAACACTCCATCGTGCAGGGAAGCATCGCCTACTTTCAGGGGTCGAAAGTAGCCATTTTACTTACGTCATAGATCCTGCAAAACTGGTCCGATTTTTGTTCTGTGTTTTGTTTGCATTGGCAATGACTCTTTGTTCCCTACATATTCCTAATTTATACTTTATGGTGTGTGAAGCATATTTAAGAATTCAGTAGTTCAGTGAATTTGATAACATTTGGCAAAGTCATCCATTTCTTGTCCAATCAATGTCCCCTCTTGGCTTCATCACATCACCCGGGTCTCGTAACATATCGTTCAGTAGTACTTTAGCTATCAAGCTGGGTCACAACTTAACTGATCACCAGGTATACCTATCACGGGCACTCCGTCAAGCCCTAAGGCCATACTTTAATCGCTCCTTTCATACGTTAATGGAAACACTCAAATGACAACTTGATCATAATTAACCCCAGTAATACTTGATAGGATTGATAGGAATGGTTGGTTTGTTGATATAAGTCCTGTCAAAGGCCTAAACATAATCAACTTAGCGGCTCTTTTACCATTTTTCGTGTATGAGTACGTACGATTCACAAACTAACCGAATGTTCCACGCACGAAACAACTAGCCTACTATATATCTATAGTTTTATTTTTTCAATCGTCACACAGAATATCTCAACGTCTTACATAATTTGCAAAATAGCTTTGTTCTTTCGTATTTTCTTTCTCTTTTTTAATTCGGTGTTGTTCAGAAAATTTTCCGTTGCAATGAATTGTCCGTCCAATGAATTGTGTTGTTTGGTAAACATGTCAGCATTTTTTAATTTTCTTGCGAGATTTCATTGAGGTTGACGAACAATGTTTACAAAGTAGAATGAATCCTTGAAGACCCGTCGACTAGATTACAAAAAATTTTTTTTCCGTCGTCAGTCGTTTATATTGCTGTCGGTTCCGTTTCCTTTCGAACTGTAACAAAAAATTCACCAATTAGTGTTGACGTATTAGTGTTAGTGTTGAGAAAAATTTAACCGATTTGTACTTGCAACACAGCATCCTTGGATTTTTTAACGCTCCTAAGCACAAAAACTATAACTCAGATCCGTTGCCTAAATTTTTTTTTCATTTTTATAGTAAAAAAAAAAATCTTCTGTACGACTCACTTCATCCGAAGCCATGTGTACATGAACAGGCTTAATTTGTATCCTTAACAGACGTTTAGCCTAACTAATTGCTATATACGGATACAATCAGGCTTCCTGAAAGGTGGATATGCTTTTTTTTTAACCTGTCAATTCTAAGGACACACTTTTTCATACTGTAGGGACTATTCTACAGCTATTATTGTAAAGCCTACTTTTTGTTAAGCACTTGCGGGGTAACACTACTGTATCGTGCTCCTCACTTACCCAATCCAATTAAACTAAACTAATATAATTAGGCCTTGAAAAGAGGTAAGAAAACTTATCTATCAGCCTATTGTCCTCACGAATTATATGAAAAAAAATAACAAAAAGACGGGGCCACTCTGTTACCTGTTGTACACCCATTAGGTTAGCGTATGACGTAGAAAAATAATTTTCTAGGAAATTCCTAGGACTTTTTCGTGTCACAATCAAATGACCACAAACAAACTAAACAAGGTCATTCTCTTGTCGAATGTACAGTGGCTTCTTAAGTTAATAAACTTAAGCAATAAATTGCTTAGGATTGCAAAAATGTGTGATATCGGCCCCAAAGTGTAACTTGACAAGGCTTAAATTGCTCCACGACCGATTATCAATCCTAAATTTAAATTAAAAATTGCAAAATTGCTTACGGTAATTTTCTCTTCAGTTATTTTTCCGTTCACTGATTCGCATCACGACTTATTGAGAAATCCGCAAGTTTGGTTTTCAGGAGGTAAAGTTTAAACGTGTATTCTGTTATTATACCACAACGCAGGTGAAGTGAACATTCGTGCAGTTAAATGCCACAGTGGGATTCTCTCCACACAATATAAAAAAAAAATTGAAAATTTCGCAAAAGTATGCTGGAATGATACTTTGCTTTAGTTGCTGCTCGTACTTTTGTTCTTACCTCAATGTTTGAAGTTTTCTGTTTGTCAGCCGTATTTTCTACTTTGCTTGTGTTGATGGCTAATGACGATGATGTCCGTCCCCATGACCATGATGTCCGTCCCCATGACCATGATGTCCGTCCCCATGACCATGATGTCCGTTCCCACGACCATGATGTCCGTCGTGACCATCAGTAACTTGTAATACATAGATAATAATAGTTAGTTACTATTAATATGATTAGTTAGTTTTATAGCACCCACCAGTGCCTATAATCACTCACCACATTATCTTACACTATTAGGCTACACTGTGTTAACTATGTCACGTGTATTGCTACTTGATCTATAATTTGTTACGCTATTGGTATGTTACTGCCAAGATCTGATTGATAAAATAATTGCAGGCTAATTTAAAAAAAAAGCTAAGACCATATCTTTTACTTAACGTGGGGATGACTTTTTTCCACGATTAAAAAAAAGAAGACTGGAAAAATTCATGCCTGTAAACTCCGTGTATTAAGGAAAAGTCAAAAGATTGTTAGGTCCCGTTGCCTGGAAGCCTTGTTTTCACTACCACGTCTATTCTCATGACTGCGAGACCATCAGCGTAACTTGGGAAGGGAGGCCTTCCTGCGCCTTACCTAACTCCTAACTTCGAATCTCTCAAAATCTTTTATTTTAACTTATTTTCATCTTTAAAGGGGCATTGCCACCAAATGATAAGCTGCATCATCTATACCCGTTTGCTGCTATCCAGTTCTCTCTAGCCCATACTTTCAACAAGCGAAGGAACGCACAAATAAATGTCTTTTAATGAAACAAACAAGCCATTTGCCTCCTTAATTATTGAGTGTAAAGTTGGTGCAGAAATCAAGAGGTAATGTTAAGCCTAACGACATCACGGGCGCTTTTTTCTATACATCGACCGTTTTGATACACATAATTTAAACTGCTAGATGGGCTCCATCGAGTGACAGTGATATCGTTAACCTTGACGGTTGCTCCCTGGTGCATGTGGACGCACGAACTTTACACTCAATAATTAAGAAGACACGTGGCTAGTTTGTTGTGTAAAAAGGAATATCTTTGCGCATTCCTTCGCTTGTTGAAATCAAGTGCAACATAAAACTAAATAATGGTAGACTACGCCAGAGGCTGCAAGCTGTCATTCGGTGAATATGCACCTTTAAGCTACCGTCTGTGCACAGCGGCGAACTACGAAGTAGTTATGAGGAGATTTCTTGTATGTGTCGGTGGTGGGGGTGGTGGAGGAAGGGCAGCTCACAATGCAATTATTCCAAACTTCTACAATTTGAGTTTCAGGGAAGGACATCTTCTTTCCCTTGAAATAATTTAATGCATAATAGTTTTAAGTTTTAATAAAATAACTTTGGGTGTAGAATTAAAAAAACAGTTTTGTTTTTTCCCCAATAATAGCTACTATTTGTGCTGACTAGTTGGAAAAACAACACGCTGCATTACCAGCTTTAGTGGTCAGCAGAACAGTGGTGGCCTACGTGGCAAACTTGCCAGGTTATAGGAAACAGATTTCTGTCGCGTCAACAGGCAAAGTTCTTAACTATTATTTTGTGAATAATTGGTCGCGGGAACCAAAACGGCCGCCAACGTATCCGAAACATGGCTTGTGTCTATTGGAAAGACACACTATGCGTGATTTAAAGCTGTCCATGTATTAGTTATTAATTACTAAAGGAATTACTACTGCATTCAAAATCCAAGATGGCCGCCAAAATCCAAGATGGTCGCCAAAATACAAGATGGTCGCCAAAATCCAAAATGGCTGCCAACATTTCAGAAATGTGGCTTGGATCAATGGGAAACGCACACCATTCATGATTTATGAGTGTCCATATATTCGTTACAGATTACTAGTCATAAACATGGCTGACTTCAATAGAAATCGTGAAGTATTCGTGATGTAAGGCAGTCTGTATAGTTTCAGTCCATAGGTTTTCAATATTTGTGATTTCGATATTTTGACCAATTTGTAATTGTTGAATCATGCAGTTGGTCAACATTGTGCTACCTTATACCTCGCGTCATTAAAACAGGTTATAAATGCATAAAATCGACAACATGAATAATTCATGTTGTCGATTTTATGCATTTATAACCTGTTTTAATGACGCGAGGTATAATGGGTAGCACACCTACGACCACCAACTACGACCAACAACCAGATGATTGTGTGAGTGGCAGTTTTTAATCTGCACATCTCAAATCTTTAAACTGAAACCGCAGGATCGGAATGTCGAACTACAGCGATGAACGAACTGTGCCATATATTTTTTTTTTTGCAGGAACCTCTTCGATAATTTTGCTATTTATTTTCGAAATGTCTTGCACAATAAACGTACCTTTAATTCCCATCGTACTAGACTTCTTACCAAGGTCTGTGCACATCTGCCGGAAACAAAACAAGTAATAGGGAAATAAAAGTGAAAAAAAAAAGAAACAAGAATTAAGGGTTAATCATAATTGCTAGTTTATAAATTGAAGTTAATCTCCAAATAAATACGTCGAATTCATTCGTACCAATGTAAAATTGTCACTTTGTTTAATTTTTTTAAACTAAATTTAAGTTTAATCTTTTTTAAACTATCCACAATGCTTTATTGTCAGTGCTGGAAATGGGGGAGCATGAGACGGTGTGGCATATCACACCTCTTCACGGAATCTTTGCAGCCCATACTGCCTCTTTAGGCCATGGTGGACGGTCACCCCTTCCGTCAAACTTCGAAAAAAGTTGATTAATCTGTTAGTTGGTATTTTTAATGCTGTGTTTATAGCGTATTTAATCACGTCAGTTCTTGATTTTATCCTAACTCTTGATCGTTGTCTTGTCTTCAAGTAATGCCCGACCGATCTGAGATCCTTGTTTATTTAATCACCTGCTTCAATTCTTAATTTCGTCCCAAGGTGACTTCGTTGGTCATGGCCCAAGGCGCCCTAGCCCTATTTTTTTTTTCTGTATAGCTCTTTAGCGAAATACAACTATCTTGTAAATTACGTCACTCACACTCCAATTGTGCCATCGCTTCTTCAGTAATCATATTCCTAATTTCTGAAAACGAAAATGAAAGCCAGTTGTAATTTGGTAAAGGGTAGTTCATTCAATACTCGTATTATATTAGACTTTCAGCTCGTGGTCATCCATTCAAGCTGCGAGTACAGACATCGAGACTTGAATGTAGACGGATATTTTTCGCCATGAAGGTGGTTGAACCTTGGAACTTGCTTCCTGATGTTACGGTTTGTACAGTCTCAGTGAGAGCCTTTAAACTAGCCCTTGTCAAAGTCCCTCTTTTACAGTTCTTAAAGCGACAATACTAATTTTTAAATTATGATGGAGCGGTGTAGGTCGGCTTATTTCCCTTCTGTATTCCATATCATCCTCTATGACGGTTAAAATTTATATTACTATTATTATTATTATTATATATGTAATATATGAAGTTGTTTGATAGTTTCTGCATTGAATTTTGTAAAATTTGAAATTAAGTATTTACCACTGCCGTTCCACTGCCGCTTTGCGGTTTTAATGTTTTTTTTAATTTCAGAATTTCTCTTCCCTTCACCCTCACCCCTACCGACAACCAAAATTCAGAGTCGGATAACAACAGTGGTGAAATAATGCCCCCCCCCCCCCCCCCAAATAAAAAAGTTTTCCGATTTTGCCAAACCAGGTCTTATTTATTCCCACTTCGAGCGCTGTGTAGTGGGAAAGTCATTCCTAAACAAATTCCTAAATAAAGCATATGTGAAGCTGCATAAAAAAAATTCTTAAAATCATTAAACAAGCATACATGCATAGATGTGGTTCTAGCAAAAGCAGCCTATAAGTGATTCCTGATGGGCGCTCTACCTTTTGTTACATTAACCCACCTTATAGAGGATTTTTCTTATTCACTGATTTCCTGGTGCTTTACGCCATCTGCAGTAAAAGATGACCGGCTCAATTTTGAGCATTACTGTATGTTCGCTCTCCTTGAGCCCTCAGATGCCTTTCCAACTCTGCGTCTGAGGTTACACGCTTTTTGGCAAACCTTGGGGACAGACAGGACGGTAATAAGTTACGGGCCATTAAAGGCGCTGTCGAGGAGTGGCACTCGGCGTGTCGCTGCAGTCGCCGTGAGGAGGTTGTGTTGGCCCGTTTGCGAATTGGTCACTCCCGACTTACTCACTGTTTCCTTTTGCGGGGGGTTGACCCTCCTGAATGTTCTTGGTGTCGACGGCCACTTACGGTCCGGCACTTACTTGTTGATTGTCGCCATCTTGATGGTGTTCGTCGTCGGTTCCATCTTCCGCATGACATTGCGCGTCAGTTGGGCGATAAGTCTGTCCTCCTGTCCGGTGTTTATCAATTTTTGCAGGAGGTACAGATGTATGACAAGATTTAGATTAGGGGTTTGAATAACATCTCTGTAATGTGTGGTGCAGTGGCAACCCGGACCACTGCACTGTGACTGAGGTTGGCGCTAATGACCAAGTTGTCGACGCGCCATTAAGCCTCAATCCCCCCCCTTGAGAAACATACAGTAATGCTCAAAATTGAGCCGGTCATCTTTTACTGCAGATGGCGTAAGGCACCAGGAAATCAGTGAATAAGAAAAATATACTATACTATTTACTATACTTCGCTCTCCTTGAGAAAGTATAGTACAAAAGTATAGTATAATTCCAAGGATTCATGCTGGTTAAACTGTGATCATGACAGTGGGCCAAGATACAGTCAAGATCCTCTTTTTCAGGCAAGCGTAAACTCTACTACCGCTCATCCACGAAATCCACAAATTACGTATATTATTATATAACATTGTATTAAATTACAGTAAAATTTAACCTAAACATTTTGTAACTGTAATAATGCTTTGACGGATTGGTTGTGTAATAACTTACCTTACTAAGAACACCATCCAGACACTTCAGTTTGTATATATCCTGTAAAAGTAGAGTGAATAGACGGCATTTCAATTTTTTTATCGTTTTTTTTTTCTGTAATAGTCGAGCGTATTAAGGATATGAAATGCGGATTGCCATTGTATTTAAGACACCTTCAAACGACTACAAATGCACTGTAGCAAAAAAAATCAGCAAAACAAACTGTCCACTGAAATGTTAACTGAAATGCTATTTGAAGTAAAAAAAAAAAAAAAAAAAGCCCATCGTAGCATCAGCGACTGCAGTGAAAGAGATATGTGCAGCCATCTAGATGAAAAAAATGCATGTGTCATCATATGGCCGGGAATCGAACCCGGGTCTTCCAACAACACGCTGACTTTTCTAACTGCTGAGTTACCATGACACAATCCAGATCCAAGCTTACTTCTTAGAAGCTTTAACGTTAGTCAGAAGTGTCACAATAAGGACCACCAACCCTAGAACCACACTGAAAACCACCAACTCTAGTACCACAATGCGGACAGCCAAGCCAATGAGGACCACCTACACCAGAACCACAAGAAGCACCACTTGCTCAGAACCACAAGGAGGACCACCAACCCTAGAACCACAATGAGGACAACCAAGCCAATGAGGACCACCTACACCAGCACCACAAGAAGCACCACTTGCTCAGAACCACAATGAGGACCACCAAC
>JAHWFP010189680.1:1072-17025 GCA_023313725.1 Lithobius niger | reverse complement strand
TCGCAGCCGTGGTTTAAAAATCGATAACCAATAGTTTTTAACCAATAACTATTACATATATACGCAACAAATTTATGAAAATGGAGATAAAAGCAGAATACAAAGAGGAGTGAAATATATAAATCAATCTCTAAGAAAACACGAGTAAAGCAAAAACAAACAATTTATAGTCAATATAGTCAAAATATAGTCAACAATTGGTATCGTTCAAAACCAATTTTGAATTGTTGAATCACGTAATAGGCAAATAGTCAATACTTACAGTAATAAATTGCAGACCCATAAAAATAATACTAATTAACACTGGCGATAGCCAGTGTTAGTAAGGGTCGACCTAGGATCTCTGTGTTAAACTTTCAACTTTGAGAGCTTATAACTCCGTCAAAATTAAAAAATTTTAAACCAAATTTGGAATCTAGCCTTGACTAGTCAAGGCCTGTCTACAGTCCAAAAATTGTGAAATTCAGTCCAGCCAAACCCGAGATACAGAGAGGGGCCAAATAGACAACTTCTTGTTCTGCTTCTTGTTGTTGTTGTTCTGGGGATACTTTCGTCTGTCCTCTCTACAGGTCAAACTATTTGTCGTGTAAAGCTGGTTCTTAGCTCATTTTACAGGTATTGCTCCGTAGATGTGCCCTTTCCATAAGGCCTTTTCTAATTGGTCAAGTGGTTCAGGGGTTACGGAGCTCTAAACGACCAGATTGATTGTTTTACATTGTTTTAAACATTGTTATTATGCAACAATGCCATTTAGCAAACGCCAGCTGCAAGACATAGACTGAAGATTAAAGGATTTGTTTCTATTGTTAACACTTGCGATAGCCAGGTTAGTAAGGAGCATAGCAATTTACCGAGCTTAAAAGCGGCGCAACAAAACAAACAACAAATTAATTATAAAGGTGTCACACATACCCCACCCCTCACCCACCACCACACCTATTTATTACAATTCTCAAAGTAACACGGATTAATAAACAAAAACGTATCGTTAAAAGTTAAAAGTAAGGGTCTAAAAGTCAAAACCTGTAAGGAACACGGACAAGCTTTCACTGTAAGGGTCTAGGTGTCAAATTTGGCCAGTAAGACGCTGCTAAGCATAGACCCTTACTACCCGGTGATCATGTTAATGACTTAGTAAGGAAAATTGGAAATTGGCCAACAGCGAAAATCGTACACTAGAAGTAACGTAGTTCAGTAAGCCACCTTTATGCACTTACGTTAAATCGGAGTGGCATGACCCGGATTCGAACCGGCTACCCAGTTCGCCCCCAGATCACTTGCATAGCACCTTAATCTCTCCGTTGCACTTCGATGAAACGTAAGTGCATAAAGGTGGCTTACTGAACTACGCTTACACTTGTAGCAGGTTGTCTTGCTTGGAATCGCTGCCATGTTACCAAACCGAAAAAAAATGTCAACCTAAAGCAAAGTAGGAAACCCACTACCCCACTATCATTGGATCATCTCATCGGTCTTTATAGGACGATCTCGGACAGCTGTTGCTCAAAAACCGGGTAGTAAGGGTCTAATGCTTAGCAGTGTCTTACTGGCCAAATTTGACACCTAGACCCTTACAGTGAAAGCTTGTCCGTGTTCCTTACAGGTTTTGACTTTTAGACCCTTACTTTTAACTTTTAACGATACGTTTTTGTTTATTAATAATAAAATAAAAGACAGAAAAGCTGCAAAACATCAAAATTGGAAGAAAGGTGAAAGCACGTTTAGCTTACAATGCTAAACATGCTTTCTAGACAATTTCTGTCCAGGTTAATCAACCACCCAAACAGATGTTTCTGAAACGTGTGCTGATTATTAATTTCTTAAATGTTAACAGGCAGGTTATTGTGAAATTTGCTGCCAAGGTATAACTTACATTTGTGTAGTCGTTCTTTAGAGACTTTTGGTTGCATAACGTAAAACAGTGATTCATTCCTATGTGATAATTCGTGATAAGGCGAGGGGAAAGGTGAGCTCCGTTTTTTCTAAAATTTAACAAAGTTCTGAACACGTAAAGGTGGCGAATGGGCAGAATATTGAGCTGTTGATAAATTGGAAAAGAGTGATCCCGTTGCTTTTTAAATGTCATCGCTCTAACAATTTTGTTTTGAAGCTTGACGACTGGATCTATACAGCATTCATGTAAGTTCCACCCCAACAGATGAGTGAATACTGCAAGATAGACTGACCCAAAGCGTAATAAACCATTTTGAGCACGATTGCATTTATGCGTCTCGATTGCATTTATGCAATGTCAGAGTGGTATTGTCAGACCTGGCTATAGACGGGCCATAAAGCCTCAATCCCCGCCCCACCACCAACCTAGAATGTTACGGTTGATAAAACGATTCCTAGTTGAGCTTCATCTTTTCCTGTCGTACTTCCACTTTTCTTGGCACACACACGCAAACACTCTTTTGCCGCGAAGTTTCGAGTGTTGTTGCAGAAAGCATTTGCCTCGAGAGTTCAGCCATCCGAAACCCCGTAAGACAAACAAAAGCCAAAGCAGACTAAATTGCCCTGAACGGTCGTGTGCAAATATACTTAAGTGTTCTTGCGGGACGCCGCAGGATCTTAACTTCGACCCCCAAGGAGGTGCAATACGAGAAAGAACCTTTGCAAACACCAATTCATGTTTGTCGGTATTTTAGCTAAAGGCGTCACAACATTAGAGTTCACTTTGTTCAAGAGTTTACAGAGCTGCTGAGGGATGTTTTTCTGAATTTGGGGGATTTAAGTCAAAACAACGCGGGAATAACAGCGCGCGACAAAACAGCGCGACGACATAACAGCGTGCCGACAAAATAGCTAGGGATTTAAACTAACGTGCGACAAAACAGCGAAAAAAGTTGTTTTAAAACTGTTGACATTTCGAGAATAATTGTCAATGCTCGCTTCATTTTTATTGATACAAGTCTTTTAAACCTGGGGTCGCCAAACTACGGCCCGGGGGCCAGATGCGGCCCGCAAAGCACTTTTGTCCGGCCCGTGCTTAATTTTCACTCAAATGCGATTTTTCAGTTGTTTATCCTTTTGAATCTATATTTATTTTCCTTTCACCTGAGTGAAGAGACGATTACTTTTTCGAAACTATAGGAAGATGTCGAATTTGTTCCGGAATAGCTGATTAGCATCTGCATGCACTACTTCGCATTGGAATTTTCACTTTTAAATCTCAACACCGGTAAATTGCCACGTGAGAAGTAAACCCACAGTTTCCAACAATGGTGCCTGGGGCGATAGGAGTTTATTAAGGAGCGACTGTAAATTTGGGGAAGGGGAGGAAAAATACTGTTATCTAAATTTACAAAAACACAAACATAACCAGTGTTTGGTATTAGGGCAAGGTGCCTCCTCACTACACCTGGGAGGGGCTTGAGCACTGCTGGAACTCACCAGGGCAAAAGGAGGAAAAATTTGGCCCGCGAAAGGTAAGCAACTGTGCTGTATAATGGCCCTCAGTTTGCAAAGTTTGGGGACCCCTGTTTTAAACCATCATCGTGCTAGATATTTTTGGAGGAGGCGGGGGTGACAGTTACAATACGTTTATTCCCCCGCCCTCTTCTAGCAGTCCACGGTTTTCGCGGGTACAGAGGTTATATTGAATGATATCACTACTTTGAAAGGCCGACCCTTTTTGGAAACTTGGCGGCTGCTCTTATACCAGTTTTGGTTTTGGGTAGATATCACAACTTTCATAGGCCTGTGAATATAAAGAATTCCACTGTCTAATAGTCACCTCTACCTTTTTTGTCTGGAGTGTCTATAAATTTTCTAATTCATAATTTTTACGTTTGCCATTGCCCAATTAGCCGTTACACCAGCCAAATGGACATGGTTTGACTTATTGTGTGCCCATGTTTCACATGCTTAAGTCTATTTAACCCCATTTTTGAGCGCACTGGCTAACAAACTATGATTTTCGTTCGCTTCGCTCTCTCAATCAGCGCATCCCCCTTCACTTGGCCCTCCCAAGGTTAACGTTAATCATTCAATCATGAACACATACTACAAACTTGCGGAATGATAAATGTTCATACAGTTCTAATATTCTGGTGGCAGACGAAGATTACTAAAACTAATCAACTCACCATCTGTTCAAAATTACTCGCCACTTACACTAGACTGCAAGAACAGTAAATCTACGTAAAATAAACTGTCCGCGTCACGTTATTGAGGACACTTTTTCTCCATAAAGAACACGTTTTGTTTCCTAATCTTCTTTCCAGCAAAATTGTCCCTTTTATCGTGGTGGGGCAAAGTAGTATTAGGAACAGAGCTAATATTGTTTTAAACAAACGTTATTTTTCTATCTTATTTTATTAACGTCTTATTTCACCCATCCACCACTCCCGCCTCCCCTATCAGCACTGTAGCGGCTGTTACATTTTTAATAAATTTTCAACAACTATTTAAAAATGAGGAAGCAAAAAAAAGAACCCACGGGGCTTAAGAACAGTCTAGTAACCTTTTCTTTCTACGAACTCCTACGGTGCAGACTGCAGAGGACTAGTGGACCCGAAAGTATAGGGGGTGGGTTGACCTTACATTAGTCGGAATCCTTTAAAAAAGCAAATGACCAAAAGGTATGGCCAAAGGGGATGTGGCCTACGTTGAAACGGGGACGTTTTTAAAAGTTCAACGACCGAAAATAGATATTTGTGTACAAATCGTGAAGGTTAAGGACATTTCCGGGTTGAAGGAGTGAACTCTGTTGACCTGCGTTTGTGCGCATGCGTTAAGTGTAGCCTACCTGTTTGCGTAGCATAGTTTGGGGCTATTCTAAGGTGGTGGGAGGATTTGCTTTATCCAGTCTTGCTGGTGGGGGCGCAAGCCTGAGTAACTACGTGTGTGGCTGGCTGGATCTGTCACAGTTAAATGCTTCATTGTGCAAGATAAATGAGAGAATAAGACTTGGAAAGAAATGTTTCTTTCTATAGAGAGGTGACAGTTGCCGCCATATTGGCACCAGTATGGGTTTTGGAGGGCATAACTTCAAGATGCACTACATAAAAATGGAGGGAAAAAAAACGGAAGAGCGGATTTCTTAGGCTTAAAATAACGTTGTTTTCTCCATCAACAGAAATCGCGCGTTTTAGGTCTAAGAAATCACTCTTCACAGCATCGGCTTCAGTATGACGCCCTTCTGTTTCTCTTCGCAGTGCCACTTGCAGCTAACCCATTAAGGCTCCAGCATAGAGTTATACACAATAATACTACGTTGTGTCACTGCCCTATAGTCATAGATACATGGCCATCGCGTCGACCAAAGACCACGTGTTTGGCCTTCCCGTCCCAGTCACGTTTCCGAATGTAGGTTTCCGAATTGTCTACATTTAAATATATGGGCTCCGAGAACAATTGATGGGTATCACTTGTTTTGAAGGTTTGTAGCTTTAACCAACTATTAACGCAAAGTAAGGTTTGTGTTACCAATCTAACTGCCTTAAAAGGAAAATAATAAATAAAAGTGATTTAACTTAAGTGGTGAACCTTAAATCACACTTATTGTGGGTAGTCTAGTTAAATAAATACAGGGTCTCCCAAGAGTCCACCTTAATAACTTCTAAATGGGTTTCTTGAGGAAAACTACCTTTGGTAGGGGGAATGGAAGGACAATTTTTTTTTCATTTTCAAATGTACACTCCATGGAGTGCACGTCGTTGTAAACGTCTCTTCAGGTGAATTAAGATGACGAAAGGCCCACCGTGATACGGCTGAGTTTAACCAAAACGACGGGGGGGGGGGGGGTCAAAGTTCTAAAATGACCGTATCCTACTATGTCCGCCATTTCGGTTAGAAGTCTTTCGACATCTGATCTTTCTTGGTCATCTTTCGTCATCTTGAGGTGCAAATTGATGGGGAGGAGGGGCTTACATTTGAAATAATAAGTTATCCTCCTACCTCGGAACACCAGTGCTGGGGGTGCAGACTTCTCCGCCCCTCTACCACATAAAACTGGCTCCCTTCCACTAAATTACTGTCCCCAAAGGACATTTTCCTCAGTGGACCCGTTTAGAAGTTATTAGGCTGTCCTGGGACCTCCGGGACAATTTGTATAACGTTCGTTGCTCGCCTTATTCCACCCCCCCCCCCCCCCCCACAACGTTAAACAAACTAAACGAATTAAAGAGTTGAAGCTATACCAACTAATTTCCTCGCATCAACGACTAGCATTTAAGCGACGAAAAGACTGTACACGCAAAAGACCTCCGCTGCCTTGCAACGTTAGTGCTGGTGAAATGGGCGCAGTCTACAACTTCCCCCTCTCCCATGCAAACGTGCCTTAAACGTTAACTTTTCCTAATTTAACTGGTTTCCACTTGGGCGCATTAGCCAACATTAATCTCTTTTGAGGCTCTTCAAGTGGCTAAAAAAGGTAATTAAAATTCCGTCGGCAGACTGGCTCACTGGCTGGCCCACTAGAGGCGAGTGGCTCTCCACTCTGATTGGCGTACGCAATATGAGGAACCCACTTGGTTGCCAATCAGGGAGAGGGGAGGAAAGAGGTGGAGGATTGGGGAGGGTGGGGGCTAACCAGGAGAGCCGAGGTACAATTTTCAAATTAGCCATTTTAAGTGCATGGGATGCCTTTTATGGAATGTTTTCAAGGAGAGGGGCAAAAATTTTTTTTCAATCGTTTTGTTGTCAATCACCTTAGTTTTAATCTAGTTTCGTTCGGATAGAATGCGAAATGTAGAGCGAAGAAAAGTTGATACATCAAAGTGAAACCGACCAGCTCAGCTGCGCTCGAAACACTTTACATTCGGGAACAACTTAATTTTCCGAACCTTCGTGGGAGTTGTTTCTTTTTCAAAGTAAAAACAGCTAAAATTAAAAGAAGACACTTTGCAGTTCGCAATAGTTTGTACAAAATACAAACTTTGTAACAAACCTATACCTGGTGACAGGATGGCAGGACGAGACGAAGCGGTAAGCGCCATTTTACCGGAAGTTGTGACGATTGAAGTACGCAGCGTTGTGTCACGTTGCTAAGTATATTTCCGCACAGTTGTTTCCAGACCCGCATATGATAAGAGTTAGATTTAGCACTCCTATTATATTATTTGTAATAGGCAAGACATGATGAACCTAACTCTTATCCTAATATGTAGAACTGGAAACAACTGTACAAACGTTTACCTGGAAACGCTATACAACGCAGGTTCATCACTCTTTGCCTGTTTTTAAGTTCTAATTATCATATTATCTGCAGCAGACAACGTGATGAAACTGACTAGCATCCTAGCATTTAGCTCTGGAAACAGCTTTACGAAATTTCACGTGTCAACGCGATACAATGCCATGTAGATCAGTGACTACCACTTCCGGTGAAATGGTGCTTACCCTTTTGTCTCGACTTGTCACGTGGGTGGTTGGAACTTTGCGTGTTGTACGAATTATTGCGAACTGCAAATCTGTGTTTCTTAGATGTTTTTACTTTGAAAATGAGCTCCACAAAGGTTAAAAATCTAATTTTTCCCGAATTAACGTATTTGGCGTATCTGAGCTGACTGGTCTTATTTTTATTGTGACAAGTTATAATAAAAATAATGTTTGTTGCTGAAGCAACAGGTCTGGCAAGGAGCGCGGTGATCACTGGCTGCCAGCCTACAGAGGGGCAGCATTTAAGATGCGTGTAAAAATATTTGATAAAAAGAGAATGCGAAGGTGGCAAGGTAAAAACTAAAACAAGATAAAACAATTTAAAAGCTTGCATATAGGTAAAAAATAGTTTTAAACAATGTTTAAATTGTAAAAAAAAATTATTTTTTCAGTTTTTTTTTCAATTATTCAAGTTTCAGATGTTGACGAAATCTGAGTTTACAAAAGTTGGATTGGTTAGGCACAGTTTCGATTTAAGAAAAGCGAATAGGTTTGACACATTTATTGAGTGGCGTCTCGTAAACAAATAACAATTTAAAGAATATCCCAATGTCAATACAGTTCATCCACTAATTTTGCACTACATTTTAGTCGGAATACCGTAGCGAAGCGAGCGAAATTCAATGCATTTGCAAGGAGTACATAGGACTAACTTGGTATGTCAAAGTGTCACGAATTAAGAAACAAAAACGAATCGTTTGAAGTATAAGGTAAGGTTTAACTGATCCGAAGTCAAAACAGCAAAGGGCACAAATAAACTTTCCTGTAAGGTTTCAGATACTGCAGTGTTGCTGTATTGTTTTGTCCACATGAAACCTTGCTGCTATATCCAACCATTATGCATGTAAATACAAATAAAACCATAGCCCAACTTGCAAAACTTTTGATGCCGAAATGTGATGCTACACACTCGACTACTTTCTGAGCCAATTGTTTCAGTGTTCATCAGCCAAGTCGTCTACTTTCCGTTCATCACCCTACTGATGATACATATATCATTTTTCAAACTTTTCAAGCACTTTTCCACGCATGGAATTTCATTATTACTTTTCAGGATATTTACAGGTTTTCAAGGACTCGTACGAACCCTGAATTACCTGTAAAGTTGTGCTAAGCACACTAAGACGATTATTTTTTTTTCCATTTTTCAGCGATACCATTTAACCAACCAAACATTAGCTGACCTATCGTGGGCAAAAGCCAAAAATGGTAAAAACGTTTGAATACTGCAGTATCTGAAACCTTACAGGAAAGTTCATTTGTGTTCCTTCGCTGTTTTGATTTCGGATCAGTTAAAACTTACCTTAAACATCAAACGATGCGTTTTTATGTAATAATAGCTATTCAGTGTGTGTGTAAATCCAGTATGTAACACTTGAAATCTTTAAAGAAATATGTGAATTTGATGTATTGGTGTATGTCGATTAAAAACTACACCAATTAATTCGTTCTATTTTTCTTTGTCTCTTTTTTCTTAGGTAAGTGGCAGAAAACGACTTTTGCGGGAATCGGATGAATTAAGATATAGTAAGTGTTTTTCAATATGAACTCTGTAAAAGGTATTTTTAGAAGACTGTAGAACGTGATCTACTCGAGACCGTTCCAACGTAATTCAGAATGAAGCGAGATCAGTCTTAATTCAGAAGTTGCGACAGAATTCAACTTTTTTTTTTGTTACATGTATAGCGTTTAATAAATAACAAAAAAAAAAATTAACCACAGGAGTATTAGGGTTCAGCGCTGCTTATAAACTTCAATGGATTACGAGATCAAAAACAGATTAAACAAGATTAAACAAGCAAATTCAAAAACCACCGCAGACAAGTTTTGCCTAAAAGCTACCTAAAATGGTCGACTGAGCACAATCGTACAGTTTCATCAGAAAGGGCGTTCCAAGCTCGTATTACCCTACCGCTGTAAAGGTTTTTCTGCAATCCAGACTCGCTGCGTGGTTATCCAGGCAGCGAGGCTTGATTGCAGATAAACCTTTACAGCGGTAGGATATTCCAATTTCAATGAAAGGCCGAATAAGGAGGAGGGAAATTAGGCATAATGGTGGGTCGACAGCTAGGTCATTAGCGCCAACCTCAGTCACAGTGCAGTGGTGCAGGTTGCGACTGCGCCACACATTACGTAGATGTTAAACAAACCACATATCTAGATGTGATAAGGGCATGAATCGAAGAATTGGTATAAACCCACGGTATGAGCACACGTATGATTATTGAAAGTTAAAATCGGATTGACACGTAGCGACCGCAGTTGTAAAGCCTGGCGTCCTACGTTTATTTCCTTTATTAAGCAGCCGGTTGCTTAAAATATTTTCGCAGCATGCCGAACCAGGTGGTGGCTGGAGCCTCGGCATTATTTTTGCGAGCAGATCACTGAAAAATGCATTTGTTATCTCAGGCTGAAAGACACATATTACTTTTTACCGGAAGGCTCTTAATCAACCTTCACGTTCTCCGTCAGTCCGTCTGTCTGCTTATGTTCGCCCACCCTCGGGATTCATTCAGACGAAGATGAGTTGACAGCAAGGCCGAATGAGGTAAAAAGCTCCACGCTTCTATTGAGGAACGTAACTTTTATCCCGATGAGCCTTGATTGAGAAGTAAGTCCACCTCGTCATCCATACACCGTCCTAAGGAATCAAGAAGCGTTAATGAAACTGAGCAAAATATGTTGGTGCAACTAAAAACTCACTAAGGGACCAGGTATTATTTATCGCCGGGAGTTTTTTCAGGTCCCGTCAAGGGGGGGGGGGGGGGGATCAAAAAACACACTGACCAAACTGGAGGAAAATGTCATTTTTGATCCTCAAAAATGGTACTTTCAGCCGGCTGAATTTCCAATAGCGCCTCAGCTTCTGGGAGGCAATCCCCCCAGACTTCTCCATGACGTGAGTGTTGACAAGGATTTGACGCTATTAGTACCAATACTGCAAGTATAGTTTTTAAAAAGAACATTGTAGAACAGCCTTGACACCTGATTTCTTGGCTTCTGTCTTTCGGGTGGTAACTATGTTCCAGATGTGGGCATACAAGCAAACAGTGTGTTCATCATACTTATTGTACGAATCTCGATAAGAGATGAGTGCAAGGAACATTTTATAGAACATGTTTATAGAACATTTTATAAAGTATTTTATAAAAACGAGACAAGTTTCCTTAACATGTAATGGTAACTGTCGGTGTGGAGAGCTACTTACTTAAGTTGGCTATACAGCACTAATGTCGGCTATAGGAATTTATCTGCAGACAGTCTCAATAGGTATACGAAAAGCGCATTTTTATTTTTGGACTTTCAGTGGAGGGGGGAAATCAATATTTTTTCAGGATCTCGAAGGGGGGTGTCATCAAAAATTGGACAAAATACCTGACCTGGGTGCTACAGAATGTTATTTTCCCAGTTAATTTCTTCCTCCTTCCCCATACCGTGCGTAGTGACGGTATGATTTCACTACATCTCTACAACCTTTATCTGTTTTTTTTTTTTTTTAACGTGAACAAGGCCCAAACTGTGTTTTCACAGCCGAATACTAAATGTGTTTTATTTTCAAAATTCTTGCGAGTGTGTTGCCTGTCAGGGGCTGAATGTTTGACCACTGAGAGGACAGAAAATCAACGTCAATTAATTTGTGGGAATGCAAGATTAGTAATAAAAAAAAACACTCCTTCTGATAGATAATGGAGAACCACAAGTACATGGACATACGAATTTGATTAAATTTTCGGGAATTCATTTTTTCCTTGGTCACAATAAAATTCTGCCAAAAAACTATTAAAAACACGTGATTGTGTGCGGTGAACGAAACTCCGTCATCTTGGAATACTCAAAGGAATTTTGAGCATCCCAAGATGGCGGACTGAGTTTCATTGACCACACACAAACATGTGTTTTTAAACGCTTTTTACTGAATTTTATTGTGACGAAAATTAAATCAAATTAGTACTTGTGGTTCTCCAATATCTATCGGGAGGAGTTTTTTTTATTACTTAGAAAATCAACCATTAAATTTAACAAACGGGTACAACAATTTTTATTCCGGATAATCGATAAATCTTTTATTTTTTTTTATTTTGACGAGCCTTGTGTGTCAGCCGAAGCATCAATGCTTGTATGGCTGAACCGGCTCAACTTTGAACATTACCAGATTTTTTTTAGAGAAGAAGAAATCTGGTAAAGGGAGGTGCCAGCCCGGGAATTCGATCCGGGAAACCTCCGATCATCGTCGGGGCCGAAAGATTGTCCAGAATTAGCCGGAATACATCCCATAGCCACTGAAGGAGCATGGTAGCCTCACACGCTGCCCTGGCCGGCAGTCCTGGCGGGGACTTTGCCAAGGTCCCCTTTCCAGGGGTTCGACCAGATCCGCAAACCTCCAGCAACCAGGCTGAGCTGAGCTCTCTCACCGCTCAGCCACAATGACTTGAGGCTAGAATACCTTGAGGCTGGAACTTGAGGCTGGACTTGAGGCTGGAATAACCATTTTAATTTTATTAATTAAAAAATAAGCTTGGATGAAGCCTACAGTGCAACATTCACGAATGTGAATTGTGTGGCACTCGTAATTTGGCCAGTAGACATGTCATTGTCCATTGCCATTGTCCACTGCTTTCTCATCATGAAGAAACAATTTCGCAGTTGTGCTGTTTCTTAATGCTAAATATTGTTTGCATTAAACTAACTCTCCAATCGTCTAAAGTGGCTAGAAACAGTATTTTACACTTGGTTGGTGAGCTCTTGTAATTCCGCATGCAGAGCCACAAACCGCTTGTCTCTAGCTATTACGATTTCCGAGATATAACAATTTAAGCATCGGGGTTTGCACGATAATTCGATAAGTCAGAAAGAGTGCGATACGATATCGCGATATTTTTTATCGCGATATTATCGGTTATCGTGCCACCTCTAATAACGGGCAAATTACCTGGTGGGTATGGAAAGTTAATTTTCAGCCGTCGGTTAGACTTTAAGATTATGTAACCCCACCTCGCAGAAATACTGGTCAGCTTTAAGTCTGCACATCTTCCACAACACATTCGTTGTCGTATAATTCTCGCCTTTTTCCCACTTCCTATCTTAGAAAGCCGCGACTAAGCGCATCCGTCACGAACCCATTAAGTGTTAATGCCAACGACAGTGGAGGGACACGCACAACCCCTTAATCTCTGCTGCAAATTAAGCCAGATTGAAAGTCACGAGTTTATGTCTCTGCTCGAGCGTCTTTGTAGTGGCACCGCTGTAGCAACAGCCAACATACAATTGTAACGGAGAAATACTACAGAAATCTAATTGAAACCGCAGAACACCCTACGACATTATAAAACTCAACCTAAACATTAAGCAACACATTTGAAGACAGGCAACAGACAGGCAACAGACGAGACGGCACCTTGAGGTGCTTTGAAGGATGCCTAGGGGTGCTACGAGACTCTGGTGTAAAAATAAAAAAAGTAAAAAAAATCATAATTTTTTCATTGTACCCTTTTCACAACCACAATGTGTATTAAAAAAAAACAGACTCACATATGCACAAGTCCCAGTTAACATGATTGTACTTATGCTGGTCTGAAGCCTGGAAACGAGCCAATGTAGCTTTTACCTCAGAAGGCCCTGGTGCACTTGACTTTATTTCACAAATTTGCCACCTTCCCGCTTCGGTAGTACTGATTGCTGCAGCATCCCATAATCGCATTCCGATGAAGCTGAATAATTAAAATATGCGTACGTTAACACATTTTCCACTTTTCCCCCACATCAACCCCCCCCCCCCCCGTCCCCCTCCCCCGGCCTGGGAAACATATAAAACAAACGGAAACCTTACGGGCGACGCTGCTTCAACGAAAATACCGAAGGGTCCCGCAAACCCAAAAAGGCTGAAAACCATTGATTGATGGGTGATGTTTGCTAGTGCTCTTGATTTTCTTTTTATGTTCCCAAAAACTTTGCGCACAAAAAACGGCAAGATGTGAACAATCTCGCAGATTTGTAAGAAATGAGAAGTTATAGTTATTACGAACAAAGATCACAATGTTGGCTCGATTGTACGCTTTGTAAGCGAGCAGAGATTTTGCAAGAAAAGTGTTAAGCTCACCGAATTCATAAGCAAGGTTGTTTAATGTAGAAGTATTCAACAGGGGCAGAAAACCAAATGGGCTCGAGAAGGCTTACATAAATACGGAAGCAAACTTATTTACGTTGCCTTTTGGACTTAAAATATCAGACTGCCCGAGCGGGGAATTGAATCCGCCAACTCGAGGTCCTACCGCTGAGCCATACTAGGACCTTTGACCTTTGACACGGTCAAAAGGAAACGTCCATAAGCAGCATTTAAAGCTCACACATACAAAAAAAATAAAAGTAGAGATTGACGGTGCACGAAGCACCCACCCAAAACCCCAAGAAATTAAGCAACAAGTGCGTCATAGCGTGACTTGAATGCGTTGAGTGAAGGAGCACAAACAACGGAATTAGGGAGGGAGTTCCAAGGTTTAACAACCCTTTCTGTGAAAAAGTGAAAGCGTAGTTTAGTACGAGAGAAAGTGCCAGAAATACGGAATGAGGGAAAGAACAGGGTCCACATCGAGGAGATTGTGAAGAAGTTTATCTACATGGATAGGTAAGTACCATGTCGCCATGATGAAAACGATCATGAATAGAGGGAAGCCCAATTTACGTAGGCGATTGGAATAAGGCAGGAACGAATAGTGTGACACCATTTGGTAAGCGACATTGGCAGTTTTCAAGACAATTAAGTGAGTAAAGATTGTAGGGACGACATATTTGGGAGCAGTAACCAAAGACTGGGAGGAGGAAGGTTTTGTATAAAATAGCAAACAGGGAGGGTGTAAGGTTGGAGAAACCCTTCAGTACAAAATGGGCTTTATGAAAGACTTTGGAGATGATATATCCAGTGTGAAGATAGAAATTCAGAGCGTTATCAATATGGATCCCAATATCAAGATGACTAGCAAAAGGAGTGATAAGCTTGCCAGAAAGATAGCACGGAAAGTGCTGATTATTATGGCCAAGGTAAAGGACGTGACAGTATACAGTATGAAAAAGAAGGGAATCGGAAGTAGCCCAGTGTGCAACACGTTGGATGTCTTCTTGAAGTAATTTGCAAGAAACACAGCCAGAGAATATTTTTAAGTCATCAGCATAGCAGGCATTAGTAGAAAGAATAACAGAAGGTATAAGTCAGAGATGAAAATATTGAACAGGAGGGAACCAAGAACGGAGCCCTGAGGAACACCTGAGGTAATGTGAAGCCAAGGAGGGAAGGAACCACAAAGGACGACCCGTTGCCGCCTAAAGAGTAGGTAAGAGTTAAGCCAGGAAATAATGCCAGGAGAAAAACCGAAAGTATTAAGTTTGGACAATAACTTACCTTGTGAGACAGTGTTAAAACCTTTACTGAAATCAAAGAAAACAAGGTCACGTGATAGACCTGCGTCAATAAGTTTAGTAATGGGATCATACGTGGAGAGAAGATTGGTGAGGCAAGAAGGTTTAGGAAGGAAACCATGTTGGGTTGCCGGAAGATACACATATGCTTTTCCAATCACCACTCGAGGGATGCTTGCTGGTGTGCTACACACCAGTGAAATCGAAAGGAATACACAATAAAGCATGAAATTAAGAATTAAACTGGGACGGAAAGCCAAATGTGCGTATTAAATGCTGCCTATGACCGTTTCGTTTGGCCAGGTCAGTTCGTATTAGTGGTAGGACCTCAGCATTTGGTTTCGAAGGTCGTGGGTTGAATTCCCCGCTCAAGCAGTCTGACATTTACGTCCAAAAGGCAACGTAAATAATGTAGAAGTAAGCAAAGTTCTGACCCCGTACCTTAGATGGTGACAACGCCAATGAACTAGAGTTTTAAAAAGTTTTTAAAAGGTTAATCGAAGTATTGTTATCCCCGAAACAATTTCTCGATTCCTAACAGTGTACCTAACTACGACCTCGACTGTGAGTTGAAAACTTTTGACTAAAAAGTATGAAATAACAGCAAAGATTCCACAGTCAGCTGAGCAAACTAAATTCTACGTGGATTCGGTTAGCAGCCAGTATATTCAATTAGCAGGAGCTCCTCGAAAAGTCTTACTTATTTCAGTTACGGCATCAGTCGATACCACTTTTCTGAACGACTTCCGTCTCATCGTTTGGCGTTAATGAGGTCACGCGTTTCGCAGAAAAAGAGGCGGCGTTCTCATTTAAAACTTGGGGTTCCAAAAAGCAATCGTATCGCCACGATGCAGCATGATGCGTAAAACCCCTCACTCAGCCCGGCACCGGCAATGGTTTCTGCTGATTCTGATGCCAAGACCGGATTTGAATGGCCCGCGCAGGATAGACGAAGAAAAGCCGAGCGAAAGTTAAGAAGAAGACGAAACGTGGCGTTTTCAAGTCAGGAGGGGTTTCATTGAACCGGTAAACAGAATTCCTTTGGGAAGCTGTAGAAACGCTACGAGAAGAAGCTGCAAAATCAATTGGCTCCACTCTCAGGAAGCTCTACATCTCTTCTGGGCGGGAGAAATTGTGACGGGACGGGGTGGTGGTGGTGG